>CM037874.1:51017513-51315013 GCA_021292105.1 Anadara kagoshimensis
GTATAGAGCGAACTGTCTACCAACGAAGTTACTAACGTGATTTAGTGCGGATGATAAAACCCAATGTATAGAGCGAACTGTCTACCAACTAAGTTACTAACGTGATTTAGTGCGGATGATAAAATCCAATGTATAGAGCGAACTGTCTACCAACTAAGTTACTAACGTGATTTAGTGCGGATGATAGAACCCAATGTATAGAGCGAACTGTCTACCAACTAAGTTACTAACGTGATTTAGGGCGGATGATAGAATCCAATGTATAGAGCGAACTGTCTACCAACTAAGTTACTAACGTGATTTAGTGCGGATGATAAAATCCAATGTATAGAGCGAACTGTCTACCAACTAAGTTACTAACGTGATTTAGTGCGGATGATCAAACCCAATGTATAGAGCGAACTGTCTACCAACGAAGTTACTAACGTGATTTAGTGCGGATGATAAAACCCAATGTATAGAGCGAACTGTCTACCAACTAAGTTACTAACGTGATTTAGTGCGGATGATAAAATCCAATGTATAGAGCGAACTGTCTACCAACTAAGTTACTAACGTGATTTAGTGCGGATGATAGAACCCAATGTATAGAGCGAACTGTCTACCAACTAAGTTACTAACGTGATTTAGTGCGGATGATAAAATCCAATGTATAGAGCGAACTGTCTACCAACTAAGTTACTAACGTGATTTAGTGCGGATGATAAAATCCCATGTATAGAGCGAACTGTCTACCAACTAAGTTACTAACGTGATTTAGTGCGGATGATAAAATCCAATGTATAGAGCGAACTGTCTACCAACTAAGTTACTAACGTGATTTAGTGCGGATGATAAAATCCCATGTATAAAGCGAACTGTCTACCAACTAAGTTACTAACGTGATTTATTGCGGATGATAAAACCCAATGTATAGAGCGAACTGTCTACCAACTAAGTTACTAACGTGATTTAGTGCGGATGATAGAACCCAATGTATAGAGCGAACTGTCTACCAACTAAGTTACTAACGTGATTTAGTGCGGATGATAAAATCCCATGTATAGAGCGAACTGTCTACCAACTAAGTTACTAACGTGATTTATTGCGGATGATAAAACCCAATGTATAGAGCGAACTGTCTACTAACTAAGTTACTAACGTGATTTAGTGCGGATGATAAAATCCAATGTATAGAGCGAACTGTCTACCAACTAAGTTACTAACGTGATTTAGTGCGGATGATAGAATCCAATGTATAGAGCGAACTGTCTACCAACTAAGTTACTAACGTGATTTAGGGCGGATGATAAAATCCAATGTATAGAGCGAACTTTCTACCAACTAAGTTACTAACGTGATTTAGTGCGGATGATAGAATCCAATGTATAGAGCGAACTGTCTACCAACTAAGTTACTGACGTGATTTAGTGCGGATGATAGAATCCAATGTATAGAGCGAACTGTCTACCAACTAAGTTACTGACGTGATTTAGTGCGGATGATAGAATCCAATGTATAGAGCGAACTGTCTACCAACTAAGTTACTAACGTGATTTAGTGCGGATGATAGAATCCAATGTATATAGCGAACTATCTACAACTAAGTTACTAACGTGATTTAGTGCGGATGATAGAATCCAATGTATAGAGCGAACTGTCTACCAACTAAGTTACTGACGTGATTTAGTGCGGATGATAGAATCCAATGTATAGAGCGAACTGTCTACCAACTAAGTTACTCGGATGATAGAACCCAATGTATAGAGCGAACTGTCTACCAACTAAGTTACTAACGTGATTAAGTGCGGATGATAGAATCCAATGTATAGAGCGAACTGTCTACCAACTAAGTAACTAACGTGATTTAGTGCGGATGATAGAATCCGATGTATATAGCGAACTATCTACCAACTAAGTTACTAACGTGATTTAGTGCGGATGATAGAATCCAATGTATAGAGCGAACTGTCTACCAACTAAGTTACTGACGTGATTTAGTGCGGATGATAGAATCCAATGTATAGAGCGAACTGTCTACCAACTAAGTTACTAACGTGATTTAGTGCGGATGATAGAATCCAATGTATAGAGCGAACTGTCTACCAACTAAGTTACTAACGTGATTTAGTGCGGATGATAGAATCCAATGTATATAGCGAACTATCTACCAACTAAGTTACTAACGTGATTTAGTGCGGATGATAGAATCCAATGTATAGAGCGAACTGTCTACCAACTAAGTTACTAACGTGATTTAGTGCGGATGATAGAATCCAATGTATATAGCGAACTATCTACCAACTAAGTTACTAACGTGATTTAGTGCGGATGATAGAACCCAATGTATAGAGCGAACTGTCTACCAACTAAGTTACTAACGTGATTAAGTGCGGATGATAGAATCCAATGTATAGAGCGAACTGTCTACCAACTAAGTTACTAACGTGATTTAGTGCGGATGATAGAATCCAATGTATGGAGCGAACTGTCTACCAACTAAGTTACTAACGTGATTTAGTGCGGATGATAGAATCCAATGTATAGAGCGAACTGTCTACCAACTAAGTTACTAACGTGATTTAGGGCGGATGATCAAACCCAATGTATAGAGCGAACTGTCTACCATCTAATTTACTAACGTGATTTAGGGCGGATGATAGACTCCAATGTATAGAGCGAACTGTCTACCAACTAAGTTACTAACGTGATTTAGTGCGGATGATAAAATCCAATGTATAGAACGAACTGTCTACCAACTAAGTTACTAACGTGATTTAGGGCGGATGATAGAATCCAATGTATAGAGCGAACTGTCTACCAACTAAGTTACTAACGTGATTTAGTGCGGATGATAAAATCCAATGTATAGAGCGAACTGTCTACCAACTAAGTTACTAACGTGATTTAGGGCGGATGATAAAATCGATTGTTTAGAGCGAACTATCTACCAACTAATTTACTAACGTGTTTTAGGGCGGATGATAGAATCCAATGTATAGAGCGAACTGTCTACCAACTAAGTTACTAACGTGATTTAGTGCGGATGATAAAACCCAATGTATAGAGCGAACTGTCTACCAACTAAGTTACTAACGTGTTTAAGGGCGGATGATAAAATCCAATGTATAGAGAGAACTGTCTACCAACTAAGTTACTAACGTGTTTAGTGCGGATGATAAAACCCAATGTATAGAGCGAACTGTCTACCAACTAAGTTACTAACGTGTTTAAGGGCGGATGATAAAATCCAATGTATAGAGCGAACTGTCTACCAACTAAGTTACTAACGTGATTTATTGCGGATGATAAAACCCAATGTATAGAGCGAACTGTCTACCAACTAAGTTACTAACGTGATTTAGGGCGGATGATAAAATCCATTGTTTAGAGCGAACTATCTACCAACTAAGTTACTAACGTGTTTTAGGGCGGATGATAGAATCCAATGTATAGAGCGAACTGTCTACCAACTAAGTTACTAACGTGATTTAGTGCGGATGATAAAACCCAATGTATAGAGCGAACTGTCTACCAACTAAGTTACTAACGTGTTTAAGGGCGGATGATAAAATCCAATGTATAGAGCGAACTGTCTACCAACTAAGTTACTAACGTGTTTAAGGGCGGATGATAAAATCCAATGTATAGAGCGAACTGTCTACCAACTAAGTTATGGACGTGATTTAGGGCGGATGATAGAATCTTATGTATAGAGCGAACTGTCTACTAACTAGGTTACTGACGTGATTTAGGGCGGATGATAAAATCCAATGTATAGAGCGAACTGTCTACCAACTAAGTTACTAACGTGATTTAGTGCGGATGATAAAATCCAATGTATAGAGCGAACTGTCTACTAACTAAGTTACTGACGTGTTTTAGGGCGGATGATAGAATCCAATGTATAGAGCGAACTTTCTACCAACTAAGTTACTAACGTGATTTAGTGCGGATGATAAAACCCAATGTATAGAGCGAACTGTCTACCAACTAAGTTACTAACGTGTTTAAGGGCGGATGATAAAATCCAATGTATAGAGAGAACTGTCTACCAACTAAGTTACTAACGTGATTTAGTGCGGATGATAAAACCCAATGTATAGAGCGAACTGTCTACCAACTAAGTTACTAACGTGTTTAAGGGCGGATGATAAAATCCAATGTATAGAGCGAACTGTCTACCAACTAAGTTACTAACGTGATTTATTGCGGATGATAAAACCCAATGTATAGAGCGAACTGTCTACCAACTAAGTTACTAACGTGATTTAGGGCGGATGATAAAATCCATTGTTTAGAGCGAACTATCTACCAACTAAGTTACTAACGTGTTTTAGGGCGGATGATAGAATCCAATGTATAGAGCGAACTGTCTACCAACTAAGTTACTAACGTGATTTAGTGCGGATGATAAAACCCAATGTATAGAGCGAACTGTCTACCAACTAAGTTACTAACGTGTTTAAGGGCGGATGATAAAATCCAATGTATAGAGCGAACTGTCTACCAACTAAGTTATGGACGTGATTTAGGGCGGATGATAGAATCTTATGTATAGAGCGAACTGTCTACTAACTAGGTTACTGACGTGATTTAGGGCGGATGATAAAATCCAATGTATAGAGCGAACTGTCTACTAACTAGGTTACTGACGTGATTTAGGGCGGATGATAAAATCCAATGTATAGAGCGAACTGTCTACCAACTAAGTTACTAACGTGATTTAGGGCGGATGATAAAATCCAATGTATAGAGCGAACTGTCTACCAACTAAGTTACTAACGTGTTTAAGGGCGGATGATAAAATCCAATGTATAGAGCGAACTGTCTACCAACTAAGTTATGGACGTGATTTAGTGCGGATGATAAAACCCAATGTATAGAGCGAACTGTCTACCAACTAAGTTACTAACGTGTTTAAGGGCGGATGATAAAATCCAATGTATAGAGCGAACTGTCTACCAACTAAGTTATGGACGTGATATAGTGCGGATGATAAAACCCAATGTATAGAGCGAACTGTCTACTAACTAGGTTACTGACGTGATTTAGGGCGGATGATAAAATCCAATGTATAGAGCGAACTGTCTACCAACTAAGTTACTAACGTTATTTAGGGCGGATGATAAAATCCCAAGTATAGAGCGAACTGTCTACCAACTAAGTTACTAACGTGATTTAGGGCGGATGATAGAACCCATTGTTTAGAGCGAACTATCTACCAACTAAGTTACTAACGTGTTTTAGGGCGGATGATAGAATCCAATGTATAGAGCGAACTGTCTACCAACTAAGTTACTAACGTGATTTAGGGCGGATGATAAAACCCAATGTATAGAGCGAACTGTCTACCAACTAAGTTACTAACGTGTTTAAGGGCGGATGATAAAATCCAATGTATAGAGCGAACTGTCTACCAACTAAGTTACTAACGTGTTTAAGGGCGGATGATAAAACCCAATGTATAGAGCGAACTGTCTACCAACTAAGTTATGGACGTGATTTAGTGCGGATGATAAAACCCAATGTATAGAGCGAACTGTCTACCAACTAAGTTACTAACGTGTTTAAGGGCGGATGATAAAATCCAATGTATAGAGCGAACTGTCTACCAACTAAGTTATGGACGTGATATAGTGCGGATGATAGAACCCAATGTATAGAGCGAACTGTCTACTAACTAAGTTACTAACGTGATTTAGGGCGGAGGATAGAACTCAGTGTATGGAGCGAACTGTCTATTGACTAAGTTCACGTGTGTAACCTAACTTGTCAGTTTCAAAGTTTTTACTTTGCTTCTGGATTGTGATTCGGACATGGCTTAGTATGTTTGTTTAAGATGCTTACTAAAGTGATATTGGGCGGAGGATAGAACTGATTGTTTGTCCTCGAGCTAATTTTTGAAAAATTTTAAATTATCTCCAATCTCGAGTGAATAGATCTTGACTGTAGTACAAAGCACTATTACCCCTCTATACTCTAAATATATTAATCAATTCTGTATTCCATATTTTCGCATTTTGTTCTTCAATAATTTAAGTTTTGTTTGTCTTCAACATATAGGTTTGGCAACAGTCGCAAGGTCCCAAAGTCCACATTATGGGATGGATGTACAAAGGTGGAAAATTTTTGTTTTTTACTTAGTAATTACACGGCGACATGGTATGATGCCCAGGTATGTTACATATTGTTTATCTATAAATTGTTATTTGAAATCTCATTTTAGTGGCTCGTAGAAAAAAGAACATTTATTTGAGTGATATAATTAAAATAATTAATTAGTTCAATTTACATAAAATTTCTAAAAATTGAGTTATAAAAAATGAAATGAATATTTCATTTTGTTATAGAAGTATGAAAGACCATTTGCACACGTAAAATAATTCGCTACGCGAATTTTAGTATCCATATACATGTACCTGTCGCCATCTCCGATTCCTTCTCTTTAGCTTAAAACCACTGCGATAGCTCAGTTGGTAGAGTGCTCGCTCCATATGTGGGAGGTCATGAGTTCGATCCCCGGCCGGGTCTGACCCAAGACTTGAAAGTGGGTAATGACTGTTCTTTCGCCAAGCACTCTGCATTACGAAATGAAAGCCACGGTTCTTTCGGATAGGAACTTAAAATAAACGAGGACCCGTGTCACGGTAGGCTTGACATGCTAAAGAACCCTGCTGTATAATGCCATCAGCGCAACGCACATGCAAAATTTCTGCACCTTCGCCTATAGCTGGCGACGTCTCGATATAAGTGAAATATTCTTGACTGGGACGTTAAACACCATTGCTCAACTCAACTCTCTTTAGCTTAGTGTTAAATTTTCGACAGGGCTGTACAATGCATATAATATATTTGTTTTATTACAGTGTGCATGTAATAAGATCGGGGGATATTTGGCAGAACCAGATTCGGCAGAACTTAATAAACAAGTCTTTAAAATAATCAATGGCAAGTAAAACTTTTATGAATCTAGACTAAAAATTGTATCTTTATTGTCACAAAACAAGCAGTGTGTACAGTAATAACTAATGTGGTTATCGTGATTTTCGTGATTTACACCCTTAACATTGGATGTTTTGGAAATGATTACGCCATCGAGTGTTACCCTAAAAAATTCCATGGTTCTGCATGAATTATAGGGCGTACCATGAAGTATAGCGGGGAATAAATTTAGGCTAGCCACATTTCGAGACTTGCAGATCTTAAATCACATAACCTTTTTTATTGATGGAATGTAGTGATATAGTATTGTTTTCATATAACACAGGTACGCCTGTGACATAATCAGTTGCTATACTTTTGACTGATTTAAAGCTTGAGTAAAGATCCGGACGCCATTCATGATCTCTCTCATTCTCCATAGCTTCATCTATACAACATACGTATGCTTCTAGTAATACATATAGACTTGCACAAGTCCCTATATTAAATTATTAATTTCAGTATCTTGCCCCTTTAAAACTATTGCAGAGATCAACTGACAAAAGTCAATTTACTATCAAAACCCAGGAATATAGGGACTTGTCTATATAGGGTCTATAATACATGGTTTGAAAAGCCAAAAGGTTGTAGTAAATGCGTCTGTAGGCTAAAATAAGTTATTGATATCAACTCATGCCATTTCTGTTGATGATGATCGATTTCTAAATATATTAAACTTTAGAAATTTTACCGTAGGTAATATCGGTAGTCGCCATGTTTGGGTTGGTGGATCAGATCAAGAAGAAGAAGGCCAATGGAAATGGATGAGTGGAGAAAAGCGACCATTCACCTTCACAGACTGGTATGAGACAGAACCCAATAACGTCGGTAATGAGGACTGTATGACAATATATTGGTCATATGCTGGTGGTAACTGGCACGATTATCCATGCACTAATACACCTTATTTCATGTGCCAAAAAACCGTAAGTCTTCACATAAATAAATAAATAAATATATATCAATTCATTATTAATTGTGAAATGGGAAGATCCACACCCCATATATTATTATGTTTTCCTGGGGGATCTGTGCTACTTTAGTATTGTCTTGGGGAGTATAGTGCCTGAGCTGAAGGCGAAGACACTATATTCTCCAAGACAGTACTATAGTAGCGCTGGTCCGAAGGAAAACATAATTATGTATTTAATACATCACGTGACACGTTAAAGCATGGTGCATGCTAACCATTGATGACCTTTAAATTTACATACAGACATAGACACAAGGCCATTTCAATTGTACAGTGTACACTTGCGCTTCTTCAATTTGTTTCAATGTTAAAATAGCGTTTTAGATGCAGTTAACTATTTCAATATAATCATTTATATGTCCGATTGATGACCCAATACACCATAACATGTTAAAATTACCAGATAAGTCAAAAATCGGCTTTTGACTTACGCTGGTGTTGTTTATGTACATGGGTTGTTTGGCTCACTTTATGCTGTAATATCCCGTGTACGCTATACCATAGTGACATTTTATGCTGTAATATCCCGTGTACGCTGTACCATAGTGACACTGTATGCTGTAATATCCGTGTACGCTGTACCATAGTGACACTGTATGCTGTAATATCCCGTGTACGCTGTACCATAGTGACACTGTATGCTGTAATATCCCGTGTACGCTGTACCATAGTGACACTGTATGCTGTAATATCCCGTGTACGCTATACCATAGTGACACTGTATGCTGTAATATCCCGTGTACGCTGTACCATAGTGACACTGTATGCTGTAATATCCCGTGTACGCTGTACCATAGTGACACTGTATGCTGTAATATCCCGTGTACGCTGTACCATAGTGACACTGTATGCTGTAATATCCCGTGTACGCTGTACCATAGTGACACTTTATGCTGTAATATCCCGTGTACGCTGTACCATAGTGACACTGTATGCTGTAATATCCCGTGTACGCTGTACCATAGTGACACTGTATGCTGTAATATCCCGTGTACGCTGTACCATAGTGACACTGTATGCTGTAATATCCCGTGTACGCTGTACCATAGTGACACTGTATGCTGTAATATCCCGTGTACGCTGTACCATAGTGACACTTTATGCTGTAATATCCCGTGTACGCTGTACCATAGTGACACTGTATGCTGTAATATCCCGTGTACGCTGTACCATAGTGACACTGTATGCTGTAATATCCCGTGTACGCTGTACCATAGTGACACTTTATGCTGTAATATCCCGTGTACGCTGTACCATAGTGACACTTTATGCTGTAATATCCCGTGTACGCTGTACCATAGTGACACTGTATGCTGTAATATCCCGTGTACGCTGTACCATAGTGACACTTTATGCTGTAATATCCCGTGTACGCTGTACCATAGTGACACTTTATGCTGTAATATCCCGTGTACGCTGTACCATAGTGACACTTTATGCTGTAATATCCCGTGTAGGCTGTACCATAGTGAAAAAAACACTCTTGCATTCTCTATATACACCAATGCACTCTTTGTTGATAAATACACAAATTAACGATTGCAATATCTTTGCTTCAATAAAATATTTGACATTTTTTATGAATTTATCTAAGTGCAAATTAAAATATTTGTTAGATTTGTTTCAAAAAAAAGTATTTGACATCGACTATACTTTGCAACTTTATAGAGACATTGCACCATGCGCTGACGTGATGACGTCAGATGTCAAATGATCTTGTTGACTGACAGAAGACGACCCATTTTTATGAAAAGGTGCATCAACAGCGCATTTCAAAATTGTTTACATTTACATGGACAATGTGAGACGGCAATATTTTTTTTATAAAATATTGTAAATATAAGATTTTTATGAATTTGCAAAGTATAATGGATTGTCTCAATTTTTTTGCACAAAAGGCTTAAAATCTAACAAAATATTGAAAATATGAAAAATATGAAAATCTTAGTTAAAAAAGTGATTGTGACACTGGAGTCTGTCTCATAATAAATATTTAAATTTAATGTCAATGTAATTAACAGTGTTGTATGCCAATTTAAGTACTTGAAACAGCCCCTCAGTATCAGGTCGAGTCCTTTTTTCGTAGCCGTATCAATACGAGTCGCGCTTGCGCAACTGTATATATAATATTTTTATCTAACAATTCCAATTAGGTTATTTAAAATAATAAAAAAACAATACTTTATGCGAAAAATTACATTTTACCACAGAAAACCACTCATTTGTTCTACATTCTCCCTAATGACGTCACAATGAGAATGTGTACGTGCGTTTTACCGCCAATGTTGTATCACCACAATGTGGTGATACAAGATTCTGTATCATGCGTGTTCGATAAAACTTGTATTTCGTCAAATCGGATAGAAAAACTAGTGTTAATATTAGATAAAATTGTACTTTCCAAGTTTATAAAGGCATTGGGCAAATGTCCTTATTTCTTATATTTAACAATATTTATAAAAATAATTTTATTGCCGTCTCACATTTTCCATATTAGTTTGAAATCAATTTTTAAATGAAACTAATGGAGCACCTTCTCATAAGAATTTATCTAACATTAGACTAGTTTTTCTGTCTGTATTTGATGAAATACAAGTTTTATCGAACACGCGTGATACAGAATCTTGTATCACCACACACTGTGGTGATACAACATTGGCGGCAAAGTACCGTGCACTTCTCATTGTGACGTCATTGTGGAATCTCCGATTTGTCAAATGTAAACAATGACGTCTATTACTACAAAACATGTCATAACATAGTTCAATGGTTTTCTGTGGTAAAATGTATTTTTTTCACATAAAGTATTGGGTTTTTATTATTTTAATATCTAATGGGAAATGTTAGATAAAAATATCATATACACAGTGTGTATGTACAACCCTTCGTATCAGGTCTCGTCCTTTTTTCGTAGCTGTATCACTACTCGTCGCGCAAGCGCGACTCGTAGTGATACGACTACGATAAAAAGGACTCGACCTGATACGAAGGGTTGTACATACACACTGTGTATATGATATGTATGTATTTAGTGGGACTAATATTTTTATTTTTTTATTTTTCAGACTTAACAATTGAAACAGTTTGTCCCTCGTGTTGATCTACTTAATAACACAAAGACTTAACTCATTCATTACCGCTTATTTTTATTCTTATGCATATTTTCTTATATCTAAGACTTAATAAAGCACGTGTATATTATTATTATCATTACTATTCACGCTTTTTTTACTTCCATGATTGTCCATGATATATTTAGTAAGTTACGTGCTGTTTATTATTATTATTATTATTATTTTATTATTATTATTATTATTATTATTATTCACGCTTTTTTTACCTCTATGATTGTTCATGATATATTTAGTAAGTTACGTGCTTATTATTTTATTATTATTATTATTATTATTATTATTATTTTATTATTATTATTATTATCATTACTATTCACGCTTTTTTTTACTTCCATGATTGTTCATGATATATTTAGTAAGTTACGTGCTTGTTATTTTATTATTTTATTATTATATTATTTTATTATTATTATTATTATCATTACTATTCACGCTTTTTTTTACTTCCATGATTGTTCATGATATATTTAGTAAGTTACGTGCTTGTTATTTATTATTATTATTATTATTATTTTATTATTATTATTATTATTATCATTACTATTCACGCTTTTTTTACTTCCATGATTGTTCATGATATATTTAGTAAGTTACGTGCTTATTATTTTATTATTATATTATTATTATATTATTATTATTATTATTATTATTATTATTTTTATTATTATTATTATTAATATTATTTCTATTATTATATTATTATTATTATTCACGTTTCTTTTATTTCCATGATTGTCCATGATATAATTAGTAAATTACGTGTTTATATTATTATTATTTTATTATTATTATTATTATTATTATTCACGCTTTTTTTTATTTCCATAATTGTTCATGCTATAATTAGTAAATTACGTGCTGTTTATTATTATTATTATTATTATTATTATTATTATTCACGTTTTTTTATTTCCATGATTGTTCATGATATAATTAGTAAATTACGTGTTTATTATATTATTATTATTATTATTCACGCTTTTTTATCCATGATTGTTCATAATATAATTAAAAAATTACATGTTTATTATTAGCTCAACTGGCTATAGCCAGCGAGCTTATGCCATGGTGAAGCGTGTGTGCGTGCGTGCGTGCGTCCGTGCGTAAACTTTAATCTTCTCCTCTGAAACCACTTGGCCAATTGGAACCAAAATGGTGGTGGAAAGTCCCTAGGTGGAGTAGATTAAAGTTTGTACAAATTATATTCCTGCGGCATCCAAGATGGCCGCCATTGCTATAAATAGCAAAAACCTATAAATGGTCATTACATGTTTATTTTTGGACCGATTTAGTTCAAATTTGAGATTTAGAAAGTAGATGTCTAGCCATTTAATATATATAACAGGTTTTTCTGTAACTTTTTCTGTTTGCTCGTAATTAGCGAAGTATGCAAATTAGATGCTAAATTTAGGCGATTCTTTGAAAATCTTCTTCTCTGAAACCACATACCCAAATGATGCCAAATATGGTGTGGAAAGTCCCTACATGGAGTAGATTAAAGTTTGTACAAATCAATTTCGTGCGGCATCCAAGATGGCCGCCATTGCTATAAATAGCAAAAACCTATAAATGGTCATTACATGTTTATTTTTGGACCGATTTAGTTCAAATTTGAGATTTAGAAAGTAGATGTCTAGCCATTTAATATATATAACAGGTTTTTCTGTAACTTTTTCTGTTTGCTCGTAATTAGCGAAGTATGCAAATTAGATGCTAAATTTAGGCGATTCTTTGAAAATCTTCTTCTCTGAAACCACATACCAAATGATGCCAAATATGGTGTGGAAAGTCCCTACATGGAGTAGATTAAAGTTTGTACAAATCAATTTCGTGCGGCATCCAAGATGGCCGCCATTGCTATAAATAGCAAAAACCTATAAATGGTCATTACATGTTTATTTTTGGACCGATTTAGTTCAAATTTGAGATTTAGAAAGTAGATGTCTAGCCATTTAATATATATAATGGGTTTTTTTGTAACTTTTTCTGTTTGCTCGTAATTAGCGGACTATGCAAATTAGATGCTAAATTTAGGCAATTCTTTGAAAATCTTCTTCTCTGAAACCACATAACCAAATGATGCCAAATTTGGTGTGGAAAGTACCTAAGTGGAGTAGATTAAAGTTTGTACAAATCAACTTCATGGGGCATCCAAGATGGCCGCCATTGGTATAAATAGCAAAAACCTATAAATGGTCGTTACATATTTTTATTTTTGGACCGATTCAGTTCAAATTTGAGATTTAGAAAGTAGATGTCTAGCCATTTAATATATGCAACGGATTTTTCTGTTACTTTTTCTGTTTGCTCGTAATTAGCGGAATATGCAAATTAGATGCTAAATTACGGCAATTCTTTGAAAATCTTCTTCTCTGAAACCAGATATCCAAATGATGCCAAATTTGGTGTGGAAAGTCCCTAGGTGGAGTAGAATAAAGTTTGTACAAATCAACTTCCTGCATCATCCAAGATGGCTGCCATTGCCATAAATAGCAAAAACCTATAAATGGTCGTTACATGTTTATTTTTGGACCGATTTAGTTCAAATTTGAGATTTAGAACGAAGATGTCTAGGCATTTAATATATGTAACGGATTTTTCTGTAACTTTTTCTGTTTGCTCGTAATTAGCGGAATATGCAAATTATGCAAATTAGATGCTAAATTTAGGCAATTCTTTGAAAATCTTCTTCTCTAAAACCACATACCAAAATGATGCCAAATTTGGTGTGGAAAGTTCCTAGGTGGAGTAGATTAAAGTTTGTACAAATCAACTTCCTGCTTCATCCAAGATGGCCACCATTGCTCTAAATAGCAAAAACCTATAAATGGTCATTACATGTTTAGTTATGGATCGATTTAGTTCAAATTTGAGAATTAGAAAGTAGATGTCTAGTTATTTAATATATGTAACAGATTTTTTTTAACTTTTTCTGTTTGCTTGTAATTAGCCGAATATGCAAATTAGATGCTAAATTTAAGCGATTCTTTGAAAATCATCTTCTTTGAAACTACAAAGCCAAATGAAGCCAAATTTGTAACAGGTTTCATGAGAAGGTTTTGTTGCCACAATTTTCAAGAATTTTGTAAATCATGTGTAATATTTCATCAATATTTTGAAAATCTTCTTTGAAACCACTAGGCTAATTTAAATTAAATTTGTCTTGCCAGACAAGCCAATGTTACATCCAAGATGGCCCCGTTTCTATAATGAGAAACACATAAATAGCCATTGTGGATTCATTTTTCAGCTGATGATAAATAAAACATGTTCTCCTAAAAATTTGTTTGAATAAAATGTTTTTGAAGTACCAGTAATATCTTTTTTCATTGATGACTATTTTGTTTCTGTAGGCAAATTGATTTCATTAATATGCAACTTAGACATAGGCAGTGGTAAATAATGACTGATCATGCCAAATTTTGTTCATAAATAATTTCTTCAGCTGACCTATTTACAACTGGTCCAATTGCCATCTGTCCTGCCTTTGGAATGCAACAATAAAACAAAATCAAACACCGTGTTTGATTTTGTTTTATTGTTGCATTCCAAAGGCATTAACTAACACGAAAAACTATAATTTTTTTGTATAGGAATGTATATTAGAATATTGTTGGTATTGATGTAACGATCATTGTGATATATAGATTAAGGTCAGGGGTTCAAAGGTCAAGGTCACAGATACAAAATAATACTGAAATGGTTAATTATCTTGAAAACTATTAACATTTTCTATAGGCATATATATTAGAATGTTGTAGATATTAATTCAACTACTATTTTGATGTATAGAGAAAGGTTATGGGTTCAAAGGTCAAAGTCACGGATGCAAAAAATTGCTGAAATTGTATCTTCATTATTTGATGAGATAATGACATGGGGTTTTCAGTTTTGAAATATTCTTGTAATTACCTTTAAAATGAGGTCAAGGTCAATTGTGAAGGTTATTACCTAATGTTTTACCTTTCTTGAAAAAAAAATTGTTGACCCAATTTTTACGTAGTGTACAAATAAGATGTGTGTTTCAACCAATCATTGAAAATTTTCTCCTGAATTGGCCAATTCTAACCCAATACAGCATGAAAAGTCCTTTAGTAACAATAATCTAAAAGTTGTGTATGGCATATCAGCCAAACTCCAAGGTGGCTTCTGTTCCTATACATAGCAAAAACATGAAAGACCAATGCAGATTTGGTTTCCAACCACTTTGGTTCCAGTTGCAATTGTAAAAAGGAGGGGGAATGCCATTTCACAAGATTTGCAGGTTATTTATCCAAAATGTAAATTACCTGCCAGTTGAGCATCACAGGCCCTATTGGGCCTCTTGTTGTTATTATTATTATTGTTATTCACGCTTTTTTTATTTCCATGATTGTTCATGATATAATTAGTAAGTTGCGTGCTGTTTATTATTATTATTATTATTATCATCATTCACGCTTTTTTATCCATGATTGTTCATAATATAATTAAAAAGTTACATGTTTATTATTATTATTATTATTCACGCTTTTTTATTTCCATGATTGTTCATGATATCATTATATCACCACAGGCGAGAGTTCACATGCGGCAGAATATATTGCGAGTGATATATTCACCGCATGTTAACGACGGCCCGTGTATTAATATTATTCCACGATATACCACTGGTATATGTTGATCATTTCAGTTCTTACATGGCTTAGATAAAAGGATTGAAATAAATATTGCGAACTCTTTTTCAGAAGTACATTTTACTTTCTATTTGAAAAAAGGTCCATTGTTGAGATTACCTCCATTGAAATAAATGATTTATGAATGAAAATTACGTCACTACCATTGTTCGCAGAACATAGCATGACGTCATAAGATAAACAAGGGAGTACATCATAAAAACGGAACAGCGATTGGTATATCGTTTGTTATACCACGGCTGGCTTCTTTATGTTTCATATGAAGGAAAACGCAGGTCATTTTCCTTTGACAGTGGAATTTAATGCACATATACATCTTTCGTAGGCTAAATTTTATAAACAAAGGTAAACTTCCACGTACGTCACGTGACTTTTACCAAAGCGCACTATGTATTTTAAGGTTCGAGCCGGTTGGGTCTAACAAAGACTTGAAGATAAGCAGTAACTGTTCATTCGCCAAGCACTCGATATTTAGAAATGAAAGTCCAGGGGATCTTAAAACCAGGCCCCGGTTTCACAATCATTCCTTAGCTAAGATTTTCCTTAACTTAAATCTTGCAAAATTTCAAATCTTCATAATTTTGTTAATTTTCAAGATATTCAGGAATTTAAGGTATTATTTTTAAGATGAACGCAAGATTAAAACATTTGCATTAGTTTTGACAAAAATATTCATCAATAGTTCCAAAAGAGAACATCAAAATTTGCAAAATTTAAGTTAAGGAATTATTTGAAACCGGGCCAGATGTCCCGTGTCGCGGCAGACGCGGCACGCTAACCCCCCCCCCCCCCCAGCACATTGCCTTTAGCGAAGGACAAAATTTCTGCCACTTCACCTATAGACGGTGACGTCTGGATATATACATATCATATGCACATTCTGTATGTACAACCCTCCGTGTCAGGAAGAGTCCTATTTCCATAATTAGTAAACGTATCACCACGAGTCATGCTTGCGCCACAAGAAGTGGCGCGGCTACTTAAAATAGGACAAGGCCTGATACAGAGGGTTGTACATACATACTGTGTATATTATATATTTAAAATAATGAAAACGCCACTTGATGTGATTTTTTTTACCACAGAAAACCAATAAACTATGTTATGACGTATGTTCTGTAGTAATGGCGTCATTATTTACATTTGACAAATCGGAGATTCACCAATGCCGTCACAATGAGAAATCCGACGCAAACTTTGCCGTTGTATCACCACAGTAATCTGAAATCGTAATGGTCAACATCTGCTACATAAGACACAAAAATGAAAGTTTAAGAAAAAAAGTATACATCTCTTAAGTTAGATATATCGGACACGCAAAAGTACAGTCCATTGTATCTATACATTATAAACGCATTTCTTAATGCAGAAAATTTATTTCAAGTTTCAAATTTTACAATAAATTTTATTTTTGAAAATTTAAAATTACCGATATTTTGGTTAACAATATACAAAACTGTTTTAACGTATCATCAGAAATATTGTTTATTGTATAAACGTGTTTTTCTGAATATAATTTATTTTCGCTGTGATTTATATAAAAGATAAAAAAAAAAAAAAAAAAAAAAAAAAAAAAAAAAAAAAAAAAAAAAAAAAACGTAAAATAATGTTACAATGGCAGACAGATTGTATGATAAAAATAATTTTAAAAAATTAAATGCCAGACGGGTCATTTGATGAAGTTCTGTTTATTGCTTGAAAAAGCAGTCGGTCCATATATAGCTATAGTTCATCAAGTCTACGGCGACAAAAGAATTGATGGGTTTAAAGCACTTTTATTTCCGTTCTAGACAAGTGCAAATGCCTTCAACGTATTTACTCATATTTATTTTTTAATTATTTTTATGAAAATACTTCACAATTAGCTGAAACATTTATATAATTGAGTAAATTTATATGAAAAGCTCATGATTTTTAAATTAAAATCACAATTTACACAAAATACGTCATAAGTTTGAGGATAAGTAAGTCAACCGATGAATAATTGACGGATCGCTGGCCACGCCCACTTAGTTCCTGCTTGAAATACACCCAAAAAGAATGAAAACTCCACCTGTATTGTGCGGTTAGATGGCGTCACTGACACTAGAACGTCATTAGTTGCCGTGACGCTGCTTTCGTACCGTAATAACGGCCAGTGTCGGAACATTGTGGGCGTGGTCAGCGATACGTCAATTGGTGTTTTATCATGAGTCAAGATTTGCATTTAAGCTTTTTTTTCATCTATATCGATGCGATCACTTTCGGGGCGATAGAGGAAAAATCTGCCTGAATGGGGTTCGAATATAGGCGATTAGAGTCGTTGTGATCCACAAGCGCTCAATATAGCTGATGCGCCTTTAAACAATAATTCATTCACTCACTCCACATACAGTACAGACCTGTCGAAAGTTTACCACAATGCTAACGAATTAGTGACCAATTACCAGCTTATCTCCGCCCCTCATATCGCAGTATGTTTCTCAGCAGTTACTATTTATCTCTCTGTGATTTTCAGCCACTATCTGTCAATACCTCGGCCGCTCAGCAGCCAAACTTTTGGACACTTTTTTGTGCGCTCAGTGTTAAACTTTTGACAGGTTTGTACCGTAGGCCCTGCTAGAATCTCGAAGACAAGCAGCGAGTTATTTTTTCATAAAGTTTTATGTGCATCATCACTATGTTGATAGGTATTATATCTCTGTTTCCAAATTTTTTCTTAATATACTTTAATTTGAGTAATGGTGTTTAACGTCCCAGTCAAGAATATTTCACTTATATCGAGACAGCTATAGGCGAAGATGCAGAAATTTTGCCTGTGCGTTGCGCTGATGGCATTATAAAGCAGGGTTCTTCAACGTGCCAAGCCCACCGTGACACAGGTCCTCGTTTATTTTAAGTTCCCATCCGAAAGAACCGTGGCTTTTATTTCGTTATGCCGAGTGCTTGGCGAAAGAACAGTCACTACCCACTTTCAAGTCTTGGGTCAAACCCGGCCGGGGTTCGAACCCACGACCTCCCACTTCCGGAGCGAGAGCACTACTTTACATCCCATACTTACATGTATATGTTCCTTGATTTCACTCGTGACAGGTGTAGTCGAGTCTCGTCTGTCGAGTAACGGGAACGATAAACTGTCGAGGGACAGAGAGCTACTGTTGAAACGCTATCGAGATACATAGATAACTAACGAGAGAGCAAGATCAATGAACTGCTAATTTCAGTGGCGGATTTAGGGGAGGGGTTGCGGGGGTTGCAACCCCCCCTTTGAAAATTTTTAAAGAGAAATAGAGAGTGAGATATTGACTGATTAAAATTATTTTCTTGCCCCTATCGGGGCCCTGACTTAGACCCATTGTCTCTCGCATCTAGCATTGATATAATTCTCGCCCCACCCCTTTAAAAAACACGGTATAGTTCTCAACCCCCCTTTAAAAAGATCCTGGATAGTACTAGTTCTCAACCCCCCTTTCAAAAAATCGTAGATCCGCCCCTGAATTCGGTACTATTTCGTAAGCTTAGTGTTAAAATTTTGACAGGATCGTACTGTAGTATGGAAAAAAAAACCAAACAAACAAACAAAAAACGTTTTGTTTATAATAGTAGAGCAAACATGTGTTTGATGTTCCAAACCAATAAATGTTATCAGTACTATTTCGTAAGCTTAAATTAGTGTTTAACTTTCGACAGGACTGTACTGTGGTATGGAGGATGAGAATAAGAAAAAAAACCGTTTTTTTTGTAATAGTAGAACAAACAAGTGCAAATGAATGTGATACATATGTTATCAGTACTACTTCGTAAGCTTAGTGTTAAACTTTTGACAGGCCTGTACTGTAGTATGAGATATCAGTTTATAATAGCGTTTGATTGTACCAAAAAATGAATGTGATACATATGCTATCGGTTCTATTTCGTAAGCTTAGTGTTAAACTTTTGACAGGCCTGTACTGTAGTATGAGATATCAGTTTATAATAGCGTTTGATTGTACCAAAAAATGAATGTGATACATATGCTATCGGTTCTATTTCGTAAGCTTAGTGTTAAACTTTTGACAGGCCTGTACTGTAGTATGAGATATCAGTTTATAATAGCGTTTGATTGTACCAAAAAATGAATGTGATACATATGCTATCGGTTCTATTTCGTAAGCTTAGTGTTAAACTTTTGACAGGCCTGTACTGTAGTATGAGATATCAGTTTATAATAGCGTTTGATTGTACCAAAAAATGAATGTGATACATATGTTATCAGTTCTATTTCGTAAGTTTAGTGCTAAACTTTCGACATGACTGTACTGAAGTATGGAGAATGAGAATAAGAAAAAAAAAAGTTTTGTTTATAATAGTAGAGCAAACACGTGTTTGATGTTCCAAACCAATAAATGTTATCAGTACTATTTCGTAAGCTTTGTGTTAAACTTTCGACAGGTCTGTACTGTAATATGTAAAACCAGAGAATAAGAAAAAACATTATGTTGGGTTATAATAGTAGAACAAACACGTGTTTGATGTTCCAAACCAATGAATGTTATCATTACTATTTCGTAAGCTTTGTGTTAAACTTTCGACAGGTCTGTACTGTGGTATGGAGAATGAGAATAAGAAAAAACATTATGTTGGGTTATAATAGTAGAACAAACACGTGTTTGATGTACCAAACAAATGAACGCGATGAATGCGATACGTAGGTAAACCTGACCTTTCTATAGACCTGTTTTTGCTCTTTCATTCTGCCCAAATATAAATGATTAATCATTTATACTGTTTATTAAGTGTATTATCAATATTTAACTTATCCGGACAGTTATTATGTCCTGTCCGTTATCCCAGTCGTCATTGTATTTAATATACTGTTTAATAAAAGAGTTCATTGAAAGTTCATCAAGGGAAGTGAACTTTAACGCTGTTTATCAAAAGTTGTTATCAGTTGTGATGTGTGATATCAACGCGAAGTGGCAGTAAAAAAAAAAACAAACTCTTAGCTTCTTTGCTCTCATCATGCACATTGTTCTCCGGTCCGTTATGACAATGTAAATCCTTATGATTATGAAAATAATCCTCCGGTCCCTTATGACAATTGAAATCCCTTATGCTTATGGAATAAATCTCCGGTCCCTTAAAACAATTGAAATTCCTTAATGAACAACATGGTTTTTCTGCTAATAAGAATCGATTGTTGGTGAATGACTTGTGCTTTATATATATTTATATGTAGGATTACTTTGGGGTTAAGTAAGGACAATAGTCTAGTCTATAAATATGTTGCGCAATGTGTAGTTCACACAGTGAAGAAAGATGAGAGATCTTTCATCCTCGCTTAAACTTCGATTAAGTTTGGTTTGTTTTAAAAAATACATATTTTACAAACATTGATAACACAATAGGTGTCCGTTCTTTAAAAAAGACAGTACACACATAAAACAGAGAGAGAGAGAGAGAGAGAGAGAGAGAGAGAGAGAGAGAGAGAGAGATGTTATTTGTTCTTTAATTAAATGGTTATAGAGAGAGAGAAAGAGAGAGAGAGAGAGAGAGAGAGAGAGAGAGAGTTTCTCCTTACTTTTGTGGTTATAGAGAGAAAAAGGGAGAGAGAGAGAGAGAGAGAGTGTGTGTGTGTGTGTGTGTGTGTGTGTCGTAATGAGGACATCTATTAACCTAATGAGGACATCTATTAACCTGTGAGGATTATTAAGAAAATTGCTTTTAAATTTGGTATCAATTTCAACATTTGTATTTGCGAAAATTAGTTTAAATTACGATTAAATTTAATTCTACTAATAATTCACATATGTTACATTTTCTCACAGTACATGTTAAATGTTAGCATTTTTACAATTATAAAATTTGCGTATTTATTTCGGCGTAAAATTACATAATATTTTTAACGTTTATTGTAATTCTTACATTTGGCGGTCTAGTTGAATTAACACGACACAAATGGGTTTACATGAATATTTTTAAGTAGCATATATTATGAGTGAGTGAGTGAGCGAGTAATGGCGTTTAACGTCCCAGTCAAGAATATTTCACTTATATCGAGACGTCGCCAGCTTAGCGGAGGTGCAGAAATTTTGCAAGTGGGTTAAGAGATAGCATTATGCAGCAGGGTTCTTTAGCATGCCAAACCAACCGTGACACGAGACCTCGTTTATTTTAAGTTCCCATCCGAAAGAACCGTGACTCGTGATTTCGTAATGCCAAGTGCTTAGCGAAAGAACAGTTACTACCCGATTTCAAGTCTTGGGTCAGAACCGGCCGGGGATCGATTCCACGACCTCCCACGTACGTAGCGAGCACTCTACCTACTGAGGTGCCGCAGTGGTGCGTAAATTATTGACTGAATAACCAAAAGGGATAACATTTTATGTCAAACCATACTTTCACTTAAAATGAATCATAGTAGCTCATAATTATGGTCCTAACGATTGAATTGCGCATGTCTGATAGTGACATTTCCAGTAAAATTTAAACGCTTGCTCTCATAAGCATAAGCAGTCGATCCAATCTAAAATTTCACTTTCTTTTGTTATTCAAAAAACATTTTGAGATGTCGAGATTACACGAGTATTCATGAGGGAGTGAGGTCAATATTGTCAAGTTTGTCCATAAGTATAATATATGATTGGTTGGTTGATTAAGCTTAACGTCCTATTCAAAAATATTTCACTTATATCTAGACGCCAACAACTATATATAGAGTGACACAAAATTTGATCTTTGCAGTGCGCTCAGGGCAATGTGGCAGGGAGGGGTTTTTAACATGTCACGCCAGTCGTGGCACGCTCAGGGCAATGTGGCAGGGAGGGTTTTTTAACATGTCACGCCAGTCGTGGCACGCTCAGGCCAATGTGGCAGGGAGGGTTTTTTAACATGTCACGCCAGTCGTGGCACGCTCAG
Source organism: Anadara kagoshimensis (assembly GCA_021292105.1). NCBI lineage: Eukaryota > Metazoa > Mollusca > Bivalvia > Arcoida > Arcidae > Anadara > Anadara kagoshimensis. The sequence goes on from CM037874.1 coordinate 51,040,136, forward strand.
GGCAATGTGGCAGGGAGGGGTTTTTAACATGTCACGCCAGTCGTGGCACGCTCAGGGCAATGTGGCAGGTAGGGGTTTTTAAACATGTCACGCCAGACGTGGCACGCTCAGGGCAGTGTGGCAGGGAGGGTTTTTTATCATGTCACACAGTCGTGGCACGCTCAGGGCAATGTGCAGGGAGGGTTTTTTAACATGTCACACCAGTCGTGGCACGCTCAGGGCAATGTGGCAGGGTGGGTTTTTTAACATGTCACGCAGTCGTGGCACGCTCAGGCCAATGTGGCAGGGAGGGTTTTTTAACATGTCACACCAGTCGTGGCACGCTCAGGCCAATGTGGCAGGGAGGTTTTTTTTAACATGTCACGCCAGTCGTGGCACGCTCAGGGCAATGTGGCAGGGAGGGTTTTTTAACATGTCACGCCAGTCGTGGCACGCTCAGGCCAATGTGGCAGGGAGGGTTTTTTAACATGTCACACCAGTCGTGGCACGCTCAGGCCAATGTGGCAGGGGGGTTTTTTAACATGTCACACCAGTCGTGGCACGCTCAGGCCAATGTGGTAGGGAGGGGTTTTTAACATGTCACGCCAGTCGTGGCACGCTCAGGCCAATGTGGCAGGGAGGGTTTTTTAACATGTCACGCCAGTCGTGGTACGCTCAGGGCAATGTGGTAGGGAGGTTTTTTAACATGTCACACCAGTCGTGGCACGCTCAGGGCAATGAGGCAGGGAGGGTTTTTTAACATGTCACGCCAGTCGTGGTACGCTCAGGGCAATGTGGCAGGGAGGGTTTTTTAACATGTCACACCAGTCGTGGCACGCTCAGAGCAATGTGGCAGGGAGGGTTTTTTTAACATGTCACGCCAGTCGTGGCACGCTCAGGCCAATGTGGCAGGGAGGGTTTTTTAACATGTCACACCAGTCGTGGCACGCTCAGGCCAATGTGGCAGGGAGGGTTTTTTAACATGTCACACCAGTCGTGGCACGCTCAGGCCAATGTGGCAGGGAGGGTTTTTTAACATGTCACACCAGTCGTGGCACGCTCAGTGCAATGTGGCAGGGAGGGTTTTTTTAACATGTCACACCAGTCGTGGCACTGGCATTTGGTTTTTAAGGTTTCTTCCGAAGGACCCCGTGACTTTAATTACTAACTGTCGAGTGCTTGGCGAAAGAAAGTCACTAAAAATGTTAAACTCTTGGCCGGGTGTTAAACTCACGACCCCCCCCCATGCGAGGCGAGCATTCTTCCAACTGACCTACATATATGTAGGTTTACAAAACATGAAAATTATAAGTAGCAAGTTTCTGAAATTTGTAAAAATGTAATACCTTAAAAATATTTTCTACAGATTTTCTAAAATTAGTTACTTTTTGAAAGAATTTCTTAGAAATGAGAAGCCATTGGCGATTTTAGCTACCATGAATGGACGCATAGTCCCACTGAAGTGGTCAAAAACATTATAGGGAATTCGAAGAATATAAAGCGGAAGCCGTAAAAATGAAAAACCACGTCCTTTCCTCTGATTTGTTAAGAGCTTTCTGACAAAACTTTTTTTAATTCCGGTAATTAACTTTTATTAACAACAAGTCATGCCAGTTCGGATCATTTCTAGGATTTCCACTATCAGACAACTCAAGATATTTTCAGACGTGCTGTGTCATTTACCTTCTGGTGTTCAGTGTAAAAGGGAATAGCGGGTTTGATGGGATTAAATAGTTTTCTAACATGACCTGCGTTTTCCTTCATTTGAAACTCGTAGAGAGCCAGCTGTGGTATAACGAGCGATATACCCAACGATGTTCCGTTTTAATGACGTACTCCCTTACTTATCTCATGACGTCATGATCATGTGACGGTCATGCTATGTGTTGCGAAGAATGGTGGGGACGTTAATGAAATTAATAATTCGCATATTATTCGACGATATACCACTGGTAAATGTTGGTTATTTAAGAAATAATTATTCATTGTTGATGTAAATTACACACGTGACAGGTAGTGATAATTTAATCGATAAGTTTGCAAGGACCAGTGGAATATTAATTTTCGGTTGATTTGATGATTATACTTCGGTTATTTCCGTCGCCTCTGTTCAAAACGAGACTTGACGGGTAAACCCGAAATATTTTCCGTTGTTTTTCTCTTAGTAACATCGCTTAAACTTTTGAAACAACAAATGCCATAGATGATGAATCAGCAAGCATTACAAGTCGGCTATTTCCGACGCCTCTGTTTTACAACGAGGTTTGACGGGAAAACCCGAACTTTTTCCGTTGTTTATATCTCGTAGTTAATTCACTTAAACTTTTGAACCCGTTATATCATATAAACAAATACAGTACGGACCTGTCGAAAGGTTATCATTGAGCTAACAAAAAACGGGTCGAAGCTACAGACTGGCCTAGACATTGATAGCTATTGGGCGAGAACTGGCCAAGAGATAGCTAGTAGCCTCCGAAAAGTTGTCGATATATATAGCTATCGAGGGACAATGAATCGACACTTATTCGTTAGGTCAGTGTTAAACTTTCGACAGGCCCGTACTGTACCATAGATGATGAATCATCCAGCGATTATCATGCAATAACCCTTATTATTTAACCTTGGCTTGAAAATGTTTTTGTAGTAAAAACACCAAGATTAAATTTAGTAAACAGTTTTTTCGATCTTTTCCATCGCTACATAATAACAGTATCTGGGGCTGATGGCATATATTAGCAACTATTTCTTAAAATATAGTTGCATTTATTAAAGGAAAGATAACTGTGTTTGCCTTAACATATTACAGTTAGTCTGTTGGGTTTGTCTCCCCTTACACGTAGTTTATCTTATGTAAGTACCGGTTATCTCCCTCTTTTCTTCGTTCAGCCATTTGCAAGGTGAGAAATCATCCAATCTGTTATAATTCGTGATATTTGTTATAATTAACGTATTTTTAATTTTCAATTATATTTATTTTAGTCATGCTATGTTTTGTTTTTCACTTTGCGCATAGGATGTCTTCAACAACTTCTTTGTTATATGTGATTCAAATGGATTATAAGTTGCCCCCTTAATTTTTCTTTGTTCTGGTAGGTAGGTTAAAAATAAACACGTGTTTTTCCTTTCCAAGCCACATGGAACGTTTACATTGCAGAACCCTCACCAATCATATAATACTAATATACCATATATATATATATATATATATATATTAAAAAGCAAGCTATTTGCCACCGTTTTAATTTTTGTTTATTTTTCTTTTGTTTTTTATATCCGTTCGGAATTAATATCCAAGCCCATTAACATGCCAAAGGCAAAGGCAAAGACGAGAAGTCAGGCCAAGCAGACGGCCGAACCCTATGTAAAGGAAGCTGCAGCGGAGAACGCTGCTACTAATACAGGTACGGTGCCTCTGCCAGTACAAAACCTTATTCCAGTGCCATCGCAGCCAACCCCATATCAGTATTACATCCCCCTTAAGTTTTGGCGTTTCAACCGCCATTAAACAAAAAATTATAAGCGGTCAATACATCGACTTGGCCACATTGTTGGAGAATTCAACCACGCCCTCTTCAAACGGGCAACAACTTTATATGAAAAATGGCGAGCTGTTTCTCAAAGAAATTAAATCTACCAAAATTCCTCAATTGAAAAGTGGACAGATGCTATCTTAATATTTATGGATATTTATATTTCGGCCCATCCAGATAAAGCATCTGAATTATTGAAATACATTTCTACTGTTCGTTTAGGTGCTTCCCGTTACCCGGGGTTGGGATTTCGTTCCTATGACGAACAGTATCGTCTAAAAAAGAGTTTTGACCCGGCTAGTTCTTGGGCAACAGTTGACAATGAACTTTGGTTATTTTATATGGTCGGCAGTCAGCCGACTTCCTCTGTGGCGGCTAGTTCAACATCTAATAACTTCAATAAGTGTTATGACTTTAACTTCCAAGGAACATGCTCTAAACACCCATGTCAGTACAATCATACATGTATTAAATGCAGTGGGTCCCATTCAATGCTGACCTGCGGGATTGCAAGGACGCCCTTTCGTCCCCCACAATCAACCATGCCCCCGTCACGATTTCATGCTCCTTCGCAGTTTCACTACTCGCCCAGACAACCTTTTCAAAGTAGTTCATCCCGGCAATCGAACCCTAGACATATGGGCTTTAGGACACTCTCCAATCAATCTCCAAGAACTTAAACACTATCAGCTGACTACCCTTACAAATCAGATAAAACAATTTTGATTAATGGTTTTTCCAATGGTTTTAGAATACCTTATGTTGGCCCTCGTGTCAGTCGTTGTAGCAATAATATGGTATCGGCAAATGAACATTCTGATCAAATTCATAATAAAATAAACACCGAGGTCTCAGAAGGACGCATGTGTGGCCCATTTTCTAGCAAACCCATTTCTAATCTCCAGGTATCCCCCATTGGCGTTGTTCCCAAGTCAGATGGGGGCTGGAGGCTTATAACCCATTTATCATACCCACCATCTCGAGGTATCAATGATTTCATTGATCTGCTTATACATCGGTTCAGTATACATCATTTGACCAGGTAGTTGATAAAATTGCAGAAATAGGTTCAACAGTTTTTCTAGCTAAAATGGATTTAAAAAATGCTTTTCGACTTTTACCTATATACCCGGGTGATTTTGACTTAATGGGTATAAAACTGAATGACAAGTATTATATCGACAAGTGTTTGCCTATGGGTTGTTCCATATCCTGTCGATTATTTGAAATGTTTTCTTCTTTTCTTGAATGGGCAGTGTCTATCGAATCAGGAAATAAAACTTTGTCAAAATACCTCGACGACTTTATTTTTTATTCTGACACTTATGAAGGTTGTTGTCATATGATGTCATCCTTTAGAGCGATCTGTTCCCGTTTAAGTGTCCCAATTAAGAAGAAAAAACAACCGGGCCGAGCAAATGTATAGTGTTTCTTGGTTTAGAGATAGATACCACAAATAGGTTGATACGCGTACCACATGACAAACTTCAACATTTGAAAGCACTCTTAATTAATATCAATGCTAGACATAAAATAACACTTCGGGAGCTACAATCCTTAATTGGGTCACTCAATTTTGTTTGCCGAGCAATACGGCCTGGCCGAGCATTTAACAGACGTCTTTACGATGCATTATGTAAAGCAAAGAAGCCATATCATTTCATAAGAATAACGCAAGAGATGCACTTAGATTTGGCTATGTGGCTGAATTTTTTAAATCAATACAATGGAGTATCCTTTTTTCCGCATAATATGTGGTTGTCAAACGACACACTTAATCTTTTCACTGATAGTGCCGGTTCTCCAAGCTTAGGTTGTGGGGCATATTATTCAGGCAGATGGCTTTTCCTTAAATGGTCAGATATTTGGCCTTTGCATGACGCCGATATCTTCCTAGATATGACATTTTTGGAACTAGTTCCAGTTTTTTAGCATTTTCTGTATGGGGAACCTTTTTTAAACATCACAAAATTGTGTTACAAATCGATAACTATCCTTGGTAGCTGTGCTTAATAAGTTTACTTCCAAATCAACAAGAGTTATGTCTCTTATACGCCCATTACTTGGCCTTATCATGAAACAAAACATTATATGTAAAGCACGACACATTCCCGGTAAATGTAATGATATTGCAGATTCTCTTTCTCGACAGCAATGGGAGCGTTTCAAGCACTTAGCACCATTAGCGGAATCCAGGCCAACTGTAGTACCCGATCAGTGTATCCGACTGCTGTGCAGTCTGAAGTGAACCGTTACTCGAGGCATCTTTTTCAAAAAACACACATGCGTCGCACATAACAGGACTTGCAGCTTTTGATAATTTTAGACACGAGCAAGGCTTATCTAATACCTGGCCTCCTACCTTAGACCAGTTAGCACATTTTATCGCTACGTTATCCATACGCGGATTGGCCCCCAATACAGTCCGTGCGTACATATCCGCTATTTCTACTCGTTGCAAACTGTCGAGTGTAGTGGATACAACAAAACATTTTGTAATTACGAAGTTATTAGAGGGAATGAAAAGATCAACTAATAAGTTGGACACTCGCTTACCAATAACTGGCGGTTTATTGTCAAAACTGTTATCACTTCTGCCGCAAACTTGCATTAATGGTTATGAGGCAAAATTGTTCAGGGCAGCATTTTCCTTGGCATTCTTTGGTTTTCTCCGTGTAGGAGAACTGACGGTTACCAAAGGAGTTAATCCTGATAAAATTATAGGAATTCACGATATAATGATCAACAAGTCTGCTACCGGTACATTTATTAAACTTTACTTGTCCCATTCCAAAACAGACCAAGCTGGGAAAGGCATAACTATTATGATCCCTTCTGTTCCTGCGTTATCCTGTCCCGTCACTAATCTTAAAGCTTTTTTGCAAGACCGTCCCAAGTTCCAGGACCGTTGTTCTGTCATTTTAATGGACAGCCTCTGACACGTTATCAATTTTCATCTGTGTTGCATAAGACTTTGAAATGTTTAGGTTTTGATTCTTCCCGCTACAGAACCCATTCTTTCAGGATAGGCGCTGCTACTACAGCAGCGATGGCGGGCCATTCTCAAGAGGTAATACAAAATGCTGGCAGGTGGAAATCTCAAGCATATAAATCTTATATTCGCTGCCCCTTAACAACTATACCAGCAGATATAATCTCGTAATACGTTTCCTGTGTTGGTTGTATGCTAACATAGATGTTCAGTATTTCAGATGTATCTGTTGTATGGTGTGTTGGATCATCCATAATCAGATATGCATTCTGCCATTCAAGACACAGACCAGGTGGTACAATTTGGGTTTGGAGCGGCTTGGACTTGCGTTGTGGTGGCAAGGATACAGCGGTTTAAAGTTTACACAACTTAAGTGCAAATTAAACTTGTTGTGCAATATCAATACCGCTCCAGCGTATTTATTAATTCATTGTGGTGGGAATGACATTGGACGTTTAGCATTGGGCGATTTACGCAATGTTATGAAGTGTACAATCACTTATTTGTCTCGGCAATTGCCTAATACCAGGATCATTTGGTCTCAAATCTTGCCTCGTCGCAACTGGCGATTTTCCCAAAATTGTAAAGCCATGGAACAAGGTAGACGGCGCATAAACAGTGCTTTAGCGACTGTTGTCATCAAGGCCGGGGGTGCTTACATCAAATACCCCGATATTTTATGTGACAATTCTTCATTATTTCAACCTGATGGTGTCCACCTGTCTGACATTGGTAACGATATCTTCTTGAACACAATTCAAGCTGCGTTAGAATATTTTCATTCAAACATGGGCAATGTTTACCCCTAACTTGTCTCTTTCTATCTCTCTTTGGCGGGAGGCATTGGCACGGCTCTGTAATTTGGTCGCACTCCTCCACTTTGTGGCGGTGACCTGGAATCGTGACATGAAATAGTAAAGTCACGGTTCCAGGTCATATGGCATAGTGCGCCAAATTCACAATCATATGTAAATAATAAACATTTTTGTTGGCACTTGACCTCTGTTCCCAGGGTCACGTGCATTTAATTAACAATTTGGTAATCAAAAGAATGTTGTTTTGTTGTTGAATCGTTGTATGTTGTATATTGTTGAATTTGTTGGGAGCTGCCATTACATGTTGGTCGGCGCTCCAAAATTAAGCCGTGACCATGTTTTTCGCCAATATAAATATAAATATTATAAATAATATGAATTAATGAGTTGTTGTTTTACTTGAGTTGTATATGTTTTTACTGTTACTAGTTACATAAATATTATAAATATTGATCCGTTGTTTGTAGTTTTCTTTGTCTTGAATAATAGCAACTATTTCTTAAAATATAGTTGCATTTATTAAAGGAAAGATAACTGTGTTTGCCTTAACATATTACAGTTAGTCTATTGGGTTTGTCTCCCCTTACACGTAGTTTATCTTATGTAAGTACCGGTTATCTCCCTCTTTTCTTCGTTCAGCCATTTGCAAGGTGAGAAATCATCCAATCTGTTATAATTCGTGATATTTGTTATAATTAACGTATTTTTAATTTTAAATCCCACCCACCCACAACCTTATATTATGTTTCCAGATACTGCTGTTTGTGTTTTTTCTTTATACTTTCAGAGTGAAGGAGACCGCACTTTTTTCGCAGCAATTCGCGTCCAATCACATTTCGGCACGGCTTCTCCAGTGGGCATAGTGCGCCAAATTCACAATCATATGTAAATAATAAACATTTTTGTTGGCACTTGACCTCTGTTCCCAGGGTCACGTGCATTTAATTAACAATTTGGTAATCAAAAGAATGTTGTTTTGTTGTTGAATCGTTGTATGTTGTATATTGTTGAATTTGTTGGGAGCTGCCATTACATGTTGGTCGGCGCTCCAAAATTAAGCCGTGACCATGTTTTTCGCCAATATAAATATAAATATTATAAATAATATGAATTAATGAGTTGTTGTTTTACTTGAGTTGTATATGTTTTTACTGTTACTAGTTACATAAATATTATAAATATTGATCCGTTGTTTGTAGTTTTCTTTGTCTTGAATAAAGCATTTTTTTAAATTAAAAAGAAGAAATTATTTAATCAGTCTGTAGCTATTTATGTAAGGAAAAAAAAGATCAACATCGTCTAAAGGCGTAAGATTTTGAAATAAATAAATAAAGTTAAGAAGTTTAAATTATAGAGTATTTTAGCTAAACAGCACGTATTCAGTATCAGCAAGAAACACCAACAACTCAATTACAGAAATGACAGAATGAAAAAAAAGCAAAACAAAACACAAATTTAAACACTACACAACACACACATTGACAGCATATGCTCTAAAACACATGTAAAAATGTAATTAGGGATAACTGTCTTGACTCGTCGCCAATAACACTAATTTGCGACAGTATAACCACCGATATACGTCTGGAAATCGAAAATTACAAGACAGTTATCCCTATTCTAATTCAAACATAGTTTAAAGGACAAGGCGAGCTTTTTCTCAAAACGATAGGTTTTTTTCCAAATCCATTTGAAAGGTTGAGAAAGATCACACGCACAATCTCCCGATTTAATTGAATTTCGCTGACTTTTAAATCGGATGATGAATCATCTAGCGATTATCATGCAATAACACTTATTATTTAAACTCGGCTTAAAAATGTTTTTTTAGTAAAAAAAAAAACCAAGGTTATTTTGGTAAACAGTTTTCCCCGATCTATTCAATCGCTACATAATAACAGGACGTATAGTATCAATTAGAAATCCGTCATAATCTCTGGGGCTGATGGTATAGTATTTTTTTTAAATTAAAAAAGAAAGAAATTATTTTATCAATCTGTAGCTTTTTATGTAAGGAAATAAACGGATCAACATTGTCTAAAGGCGTAAGGTTTTGAAATGAATAAATAAAAATATCGGCACAGGCGAAGAGAATGTTAAATGTAGAACATTAGTTTCCCGATTTGAAAGTTTGGCAATGTTGTTTTACTTTTCGAGATGGTATGTACTGATACGGCCGCAGGATAACGGGGCAGTATTCTGATCTGCAAGAAGTTTAAATTTAGAGTATTGTAGCTGAACAGTATGTATTCAGTATCAGCAAGAAACACCAACAACTCAATTACAGAAATGACAGAATAAAAAAAGCAAAACAAAACACAAATTTAAACACTACACAACACACACATTGACAGCATATATAATGGTGATAATGCTCTAAAACACATGTAAAAATGTAATTAGTAATTGGATTTCGCTGACTTCTTTATCTGATTCTATGAAAAAATAAAGACTTAGTGTATTCCGAATGAGAGACACTAAATTGATGACGTCACAATCATTTGCGCAAAAAAGTCAACAACATTTAATGACGTCATTTCCCGAAGATGTGAATGGTGGCATCAAAACTGAACATTTAATTAATGCAAATATTTGTTTTTTGTGGGCGAGTAAAAGAATCGTACACCACTAACATTGTAATTTTTAATGACAGAAAAATATTCATCCTCCTTTGAGAGATCTCTGCCTTACCCTGTGCAAGATTACATTAATCCAAGATGGCCCGATACTAAATGTGTAAGTGCAAACTACAACAACATACTATTATTTTATGCCCAAATCAAGCACAGTAAAAACTTTGAAACAACCATGAACATATTATACCAGTTTTAATTTTACAGCACTATACGGCCTTTTCGGAATACAACCCCCCTTATCAGTTGTGCTTGGACCAAAATTAAGAGCCAAACTTTTTTCCAAAGGATTGTGAAAATATCGAAAAGGTCAAAATATTTTAAACAAATTTAGCTAAGGAAATACTTTGAATGAGAAAGTATACCTTAGTTTTTAAGGATTTTCAGACTGACACATTATGTTAAACACATGAACTTCCACCAGGGAAGTGAGGCCGGGTGCTCCAGAAGGGTAAGCACCCCTTGTCTAGCTAGCTACAACCGCCATGTGTGTAATAAGAAAATTACCATTTAATATAAAATTCATTTGGGTTTAGACGAACAATGCTTATAATAAAAAAGAAGCATCTAGTGGTGTGGTTGTCGACTTTTATGAGGATTTGTATAATGATAAAATAGTATCAAGGGATGTGGTTTCCTACTTTAAAAACTGATTATAATGAAAAAGTGGTAATCAGTAACATGGTTCCTGACTTTGGACTGGCATTGGATATAAAAGCACAACAGTGTACACAAATGATGTTATCGTCTTGAAAAGGGCACTGGTAGTGGTGAAATAGTGGTATCTATTGTTGTGATTCCGGTTTTGAACAGACGCTGGTTATCATGAAAAATATGATATCCTATGGTGTGGTTTTCTACGTTGGACACTGGTTATAAGGAAAATATGGTAGCCAGTTGTGAAGCTGTCTTCTTTGGACGGACATTCAAAACAATGACAAAATGGTATCCAGTGATGCAGTACATTACTTTGGACGAACACTGGTTATAATGATATCCAGTGGTGTGATTCCTGACTTTGGACGGAACTGGTTATAATGACAGAATGGTATCCAGTGGCGTGGTACATTACTTTGGGCAATTACTGGTTATAATGACAAAATGGTGTCTAGTGATGTGGTTCCTGACTTTGTACGGACATTTAAAATAATGACAAAATGGTATTCAGTGGCGTGTATAAGCACTGGTCATCATGGTTAAACGATTTCTAGTCGTGTGGTTTCCGTCTTTTGACGGACATGGAATATAACGGAATCAACATAGGAATTCCGAATCACATATAAATCTGTTATTTTTATAAGTTTAGTCAAAATTAAATTTTTTTTAATTTAAGTCAAAGTGCTATTCGCAAATTCGATTATGCAGAATTTTCTTGACAATGAAATGTGACGCAGATACTTTGCAATCATTTTTTAAATCGTGATACGGAATAACCCAGTTCACTTTGTTATACATTAAAAAAATCAACAGGGCGATGAGACGCAGAAAGCCTGGATGCCGGCTCAGCTACTCCGGTACAGACCTGTCGAAAATTTAACATCAAGGTAGCGAATTAGTGCCGTTTAAATATCTCAGCCCTTCGTAAGCTACATTTTCATAGCTTTTTGGTTGCTGTTATCTATCTCTCTACAGTTTTCAGTCACTAACTATCTATGTCTCGGTAACTGCTCAGCCGAGCTTTCCCTCCGTGTTAATTAATACGGTTAAAGGGAAACAACCGGCGCAGGAATACTTTAATTGCAACTCATGAAGATTTACTTCCCCTTATAAATCACTTCTTTCAAGAAGCCATCAAGATTTATTTTTCTTTATGTACAACTTCACGCCCTCCCCCATAAATGAATAAATAAATAAATAAATAAATAAATATTGAATAAATAAATAAAATGTAAATAAATAACGTTTATCTGATGATCTTAACAATTTCTATTTTACTGAATAAAATATGGCAGTCATGGCCATTGATTGATTACGGTTCACTTATATCGAGACATGAACAGTCATAATTAAAAAGTTGATATGTTTTTCCTTGCAGTGTCCCATGGGCAGGATTCTTAAATGTCCCTTAGTCCATCCGAACAGCACGGGAATTTAAACTGGGTATTTTTGGGTTTTTAGTAAAGTTTATTTGTCATCTTGGATCTCCATCCACACCAAATATGGTTCCAACTAGTTGAATAGTTCCAGAGAAGCTTTTAAAAATATTTGACTTTAATATCCGAGACACAGGAGCCATTGATGTCTTCGTTGATTTATCTGATTTGTACCGGCATATCGTTTTACAGTTCATACCTTGATGAACGATTAAAAACAATCGTCAATACACAACCATTATTATTAATTCAACCAATTAATTTAATCAAGGAATAGAACTTTTCGGGTAGCTCTTTTCGACGGAGGCAGGATAATCTGCCCAATGTATCTCTTATTAAAGTCCACAATCTTCATGCACATTATGTTTGTTTGTGTTAATAACTAAATTTAGAACGTACATGAGGTACTTTTTACTGTACCATCAATATAAGACCTTAGCCATTTCGATGGAAACATAATTTTAAACTTCTTTTAGGAAATTGTCTTCTTCAATGAAATCTACTTGTTTTATTGTATACCCGCCAGTGTTTTAGATATAATTTTTTTTCTGGTACAGTACAGATTTGTCGAAAGTTTAACACCGAAAAAGGAGTCGAATCTCGTCTGCCAAGTAACCGAAACAGATGGCTGTTGTTGAAAAACTATTGACATATTGATATAGCTGTCATATACCATTTTTTAAAATTTAATCATAAAATACATTCAAAAATGGTATAATGCCATTTTTGAATGTATTTTGTGATTAAATTAAAAAAATATATTGTCTTAAGGTTCGAAAAGCCCACAATCTGAGCCACCAATCTCCAATAGACGAAACGTTAAGCCTACAATCTGAGCCATTAACACCCAATCGACGGAGCGTTAAGTCTACACCTCCAACTGACGCAGTGTAAAGTCTACAATCTTAGCCATTAACCTGCAATCGACGGAGCGTAAAGCCTACAATCTGAGCCACCAACCTCCAATAGACGAAATGTTAAGCCTACAATCTGAGCCATTAACCCTCAATCGACGGAGCGTTAAGTCTACAATCTGAGCCATACACCTCCAATCGACGGAGCGTAAAAACCTTCAATCTGAGCCACCAACCTACAAATTACGGATCGTAAAGCTTACAACCTGAGCCACCAATCTCTAATAGACGAAATGTTAAGCCTACAATCTGAGCCATTAACCTCCAATTGACGGAGCGTTAAGTCTACAATTTACGCTATCAACCTCCAACTGACCGAGTGTAAAGTCTACATTCTTAGCCATTAACCTGCAATCGACAAAGCGTTAAGTCTACAATTTGAGCCATACACCTCCAACTGACCGAGTGTAAAGTCTACATTCTTAGCCATTAACCTGCAATCGACGAAGCGTTGTGTCTACACTCTGAGCCATACACCCACAATCGACGGAGCGTAAAGCCTACAATCTAAGCCTCCAACCTACAATTTACGGGGCGTATAGCCTACAACCTAAGCTATCAAGCTTTATTTGACGGAGCGTAAAGTCTACAATCTGAGTCACCAACATCAGAACGTAAAGCCTACAATATGAGATTTTAACCTGCAATCGACGGAGCATTAAGTTTACAATCTGAACCATCAAACTCAAACTGACGGAGCATTTAGTCTACAATCTGAGCCACCAACTTACAAATTACGGAGCGTAAAGCCTACAACCTGAGCCACCAACCTCTAATAGACGAAACGTTAAGCCTACAACCTAAAACCACCAACCTCTAATAGACAAACCGTAAAGTCTACAATCTGAGCCACCAACCTAAAATACACAGAGCGTAAAGCCTACAATTTACGAGACGGGTTTAAATAAGCTAGCGCTTGTTCCTGAATCCAGTTTAAAGTTTGTTTTCTGTTGTATTATTTGTATTTAATAATGAATAATATTGTTTAAACTAAAAAATTTACGGAGCGTAAAGCCTACAATCTGAGCCACAAACCTAAAATACACAGAACGTAACTCCTACAATCTAAGCCTCCAACCTACAATTTACGGGGCGTATAGCCTACAACCTAAGCTATCAGTCTTTAATCGACGGAGCATAAAATCTACAATCATAGTCACCAACCTTGAATACACAGAACGTAAAGCCTACAATATGAGCTTTTAACCTGCAATTTACGGAGCGTTAAGCCTACAATCTGAGCTATCAACTTCTAATCGACGGAGCGTAAAGCCTACATTCTGTGCCACCGACATCCAATACACAGAACGTAAAGCCTACAATCTGGATTATCAATCTCAATTGGACGCAATGTACAACCTTCAATCTGAGTCACTAACAACCAATTGACGAAGCGAAAATCTTCAATTTAAAATATCAACCTCATATTGACAGGGCGTAACGCTTACGGACCATAGTGCCTATCATAACCTAGGTTTGAATCCCTTCCATGCAGGTTTTACAGTTGGAAAATTGTCAGTTAATTTACCGATGGTAGGTTACCTTTTCTTGCCGTACTCCAGTTTCCTCATTCATTGCAGAACTGAATATCTCGATATTTAGTCACAAAATCCTGACTGGGGCATAGAACACCATTATTGCAATCAATTTATCATGACGTAAAACGCCATTACATGTATTACAATCAATCTATCATGACGTAAAGCATCATTACATGTATTACAATTAATTTATCATGACGTAAAACACAATTACATGATTTACAATCAATCTATCATGACGTTAAACACAATTACATGAATTACAAAAAATCTATCATGACGTAAAAGACCATTACATGTATTACAATCAATCTATCATGACGTAAAACACCATTACATGTATTACAATCAATCTATCATGACGTAAAACACTATTACATATATTACAATTAATTTATCATGACGTAAAACACCATTACATGTATTACAATCAATCTATCATGACGTAAAACTACAATCAATTTATCATGACGTAAAACACAGTTACATGTATTACAATCAATCTATCATAACGTAAAACACCATCACATGTATTACAATCAATCTATCATGACGTAAAACACCATTACATGAATCACAAAAAATCTATCATGACGTAAAAGACCATTACATGTATTACAATCAATCTAATATGACGTTAAACACCATTACATGTATTACAACCAATTTATCATGACGTAAAACACAGTTACATGTATTACAATCAATCTATCATGACGTAAAACACCATTACATGTATTACAACCAATTTATCATGACGTAAAACACAGTTACATGTATTACAATCAATCTATCATGACGTAAAACACCATTACATGTATTACAATCAATCTATCATGACATACAACACCATTACATGTATTACAATCAATCTATCATGACGTAAAACACAATTACATGTATTACAATCAATCTATCATGACGTAAAACACCATTACACGTATTACAATCAATCTATCATGACGTAAAACACCATTACATGTATTACAATCTATCTATCATGACGTAAAACACAATTACATGTATTACAATCAATCTATCATGACATACAACACCATTACATGTATAACAATCAATCTATCATGACGTAAAACACAATTACATGTATTACAATCTATCTATCATGACGTAAAACACCATTACATGTATTACAATCAATCTATCATGACATACAACACCATTACATGCATTACAATCAATCTATCATGACATACAACACAATTACATGTATTACAATCTATCTATCATGACGTAAAACACCATTACACGTATTACAATCTATCTATCATGACGTAAAACACCATTACATGTATTACAATCAATCTATCATGACATACAACACCATTACATGTATAGCAATCAATCTATCATGACGTAAAACACAATTACATGTATTACAATCTATCATGACGTAAAACACCATTACATGTATTACAATCAATCTATCATGACATACAACACCATTACATGCATTACAATCAATCTATCATGACGTAAAACACAATTACATGTATTACAATCTGTCTATCATGACGTAAAACACCATTACACGTATTACAATCTATCTATCATGACGTAAAACACCATTACATGTATTACAATCAATCTATCATGACATACAACACCATTACATGTATAACAATCAATCTATCATGACGTAAAACACAATTACATGTATTACAATCTATCTATCATGACGTAAAACACAATTACATGTATTACAATCAATCTATCATGACGTAAAACACCATTACATGTATTACAATCAATCTATCATGACATACAACACCATTACATGTATTACAATCAATCTATCATGACGTAAAACACAATTACATGTATTACAATCAATCTATCATGACGTAAAACACCATTACACGTATTACAATCAATCTATCATGACGTAAAACACCATTACATGTATTACAATCTATCTATCATGACGTAAAACACAATTACATGTATTACAATCAATCTATCATGACATACAACACCATTACATGTATAACAATCAATCTATCATGACGTAAAACACAATTACATGTATTACAATCTATCTATCATGACGTAAAACACCATTACATGTATTACAATCAATCTATCATGACATACAACACCATTACATGCATTACAATCAATCTATCATGACGTAAAACACAATTACATGTATTACAATCTATCTATCATGACGTAAAACACCATTACACGTATTACAATCTATCTATCATGACGTAAAACACCATTACATGTATTACAATCAATCTATCATGACATACAACACCATTACATGTATAACAATCAATCTATCATGACGTAAAACACAATTACATGTATTACAATCTATCTATCATGACGTAAAACACCATTACATGTATTACAATCAATCTATCATGACATACAACACCATTACATGCATTACAATCAATCTATCATGACGTAAAACACCATTACACGTATTACAATTTATCTATCATGACGTAAAACACAATTACATGTATTACAATCAATCTATCATGACATACAACACCATTACATGCATTACAATCAATCTATCATGACGTAAAACACAATTACATGTATTACAATCTATCTATCATGACGTAAAACACCATTACACGTATTACAATCTATCTATCATGACGTAAAACACAATTACATGTATTACAATCAATCTATCATGACATACAACACCATTACATGCACAATCAATCTATCATGACGTAAAACACCGTTACATGTATTACAATCAATCTATCATGACATACAACACCATTACATGCATTACAATCAATCTATCATGACGTAAAACACCGTTACATGTATTACAATCAATCTATCATGACGTAAAGTACCATAACATGTATTACAATCAATCTATCATGACGTAAAATACCATTACATGTACATGTATTACAGCCAGTTCTTGTCTAAAAAGAATGCGACGTAAAACACCAATACACTACTCTTCTCATATCAGATAGTACTATAATATCAACTTGACACCCAACGCAAAGACATAGAGAGTTTCAAAAATTGTTTTTTTTAATTAGAATTTTTTAAATCAATATTGTTGGTCGGTAAACATAATAAACAATTCTTGTTGTTTTTAATTGTATTGAAATGTATATCCTCAACGTAATGAATTCGACCTAGATAACAAAAGTTTTTATAAAAACAACTTGTTTATATGAAATGGCTTACTATTTCCATACGAATGAGCATGCTAAATAGTCCGTGAAATGTGTATACATACATATCTCATGTAATCCCATCCACAGGATCACGCAACAACCCAAATTACACCTCAAACAGGGAGGAGTGTACCGGGATACAGGCTCTGCTAGGGTAAGGGATAGAGGATTGGTGTATATTTATATAATCAGAGTTTTTCTTTATACCTAGCCCAGGTAAGTATATGTTAGATATATATACTAATCACATAATACATTTTTTTTTCAAAATGGGCTTTTGTTGTTAACCTTCATGAATGATTTAACATTAGTAGTAAACTGTGTGTGTTTTTGTGTCAGAGAGAGAGAGAGAGAGAGAGAGAGAGAGAGTGTGTGTGTGTGTGTGTGTGTGTGTGTGTGTGTGTGTGTGAGCGCGCTTTATTGAAAATACATGCAAAAAGCATTTTTGATCGCACTAAAGACGAAATATGTTTTCTGTATAATAAAAAAAAGTATAAAATGCAGAGAGAGAGAGAGAGAGAGAGAGAGAGAGAGAGAGAGTTGGGGAGATAGAGATAGAGAGAGAGAGAGAGTTTTATAACCGAAAATATATGCAAAAACATTTTTGGGTGAACTAGGGGCATAATATAGGTTGTCTGTACGCTACTAAAATGTTATTTAAAAAGTATACAATGCCCTTATTGAGTAAAAAAAACCAGAAGAATCTGTCGCAAAAATAAATCAAAATTCAATAGATTTTCTTCAGCGGAGAAAAATAAATAAAAAATTAACAAAATAATGACAAAATTGACAATAAGATAGGTATTTGCATTGAAAAATTGTTTTCATATACATTTAGGATATTTTTCAATGTCTTTGTGTTTTACAAAGTTCACATTGATTTTTTTTTATTACGTAAAATACAAACCTGTCTAAAGTTTAACCCTGAGCTATCGAATTAATACCGAATCGGCAGCTTATAACCTCGGTCCAGCGTGTATCTAGACAGCTTTAAGACAGTTGATTTTTTATTCCTGGGCAGTTTTTTTCGTTCACTAGCTATCCATATCTATCCCGGCTACTCTTCAGTCGAGATTTTCCATAGCTAGCCCAGTGTTAAACTTTAAACAAGCATGGACTGTATCATTCACTGGGGCACTTGAACCGAAAAATGTGCTGAGTAACTGCCATTCAACTATGCGACTTGCTTTAATTATATAGGACAGAATAATTATTGTGTTTAACAAAAGGTGTTCGTTTTATTATGACGAATTCGTAGTTGTTTATTTACAATTCTACTTTTGCTAGCCCTCTCTCTCTCTCTCTCTCTCTCTCTCTCTCTCTCTCTCTCTCTCTCTCTCTCTCTTTAAAGGGACAATGATATGAGATTTATATAAAAAATACGCTAGTTTTTTTTACTGGCAATGTGGGGACAATATTTTGGGAGGTGGGGGTGGGTGTCCGCGGGGAGTTTTGTCCCCACTACTTCAAATTCAACTTTAACAATTATACCCACCTCTCTCTCTCTCTCTCTCTCTCTCTCTCTCTCTCTCTCTCTCTCTCTCTCTCTGACATTTATCAATTAGCCGTCTTGGTGGGTGCACGACTTACAATACAAAATGCTCTTTTTTTCCAATGAAATTGGGTTAGGTTAAGTGAGGACATTCGACACTGACCCAGCAAATAAAAATGTCTCCACATTGCAGACATTATATTGACAACTGTATTTTCCATTTCTCTCATATTGTCCCAATTTTACAATTAAAAAGTCTACGCACAGAGAGAGAGAGAGAGAGAGAGAGAGAGAGAGAGAGAGAGAGAGAGAGCATTGTTAGTTTTTCTAATATCTAGTTTGTTTTTTAATCCGATATTTTACAGATACTTTAGGCGTTAAATAATCTTCATTGTATTTTGTTCAAGACACTCCTAGATATGTCCGATCCTTATGTCACCCATGACCGAGTTAAGTAAGCAGACTAAATATCAATTGATTGATTGATTGATTGATTGATTGATTGAATAAATGAATGAATGTGGTTTTTACGTCCGATTTAACGGAACAGGTTTCTCATATCGAGACGTCACCATTTATGAAATGACAGGGATTTTGCCCTTTACAGTGCGCTCAGTCTTTGCCATGTAGGGCTCTTTCTTGGATATAGAAAGCAATCTGTGCAAATTCAAAAACAAAGTTCTGTGACGTCTTTTTAACACTTAAATAGGGAAAATTACAAAAATAAAGTTCTTTATTATGCAAAAACAACTTTTCACACAATTGCAAATTATTTTAAACATGATAAAACACTGTAGTACCAAGTTTCACATAAGATAAGCCACTACGGTAGCTTTATGTAGAGTGGTCGCTCCGCATGTGTAAGGTCGTGGGTTCGAAATACAGCCGGGTCTGACATAGACTTGAAAAAAATGTAGCGACTGTTATTTCGCCAAGCATTTGTAGAAATGAAAGTCACGGGGTCCTATAAACCGGTGCCCCGTGTCACGATCACCTTGGCACGTTAAAGAAACCTCCTTGTAAATTGCCCTGAGCGCACTACAAAGCTAAAATTTCCTGCTACTTAAACTATAGGCAGTGACGCTTCGATATAAGTGAAATATTCCTGACTTGGACATAAAACCCCATTCAATCAATCAATCAATCAATCAATCAATCAATCGATCAATAAGCCAATCAATCAGTCAGTCAATCAATCAATCAATCAATCAATCAATCAATCAATCAATCAATCAATCAATCAATCAATCAATCAATCAATCAATCAATCAATTAATCAATCAATCAATCACTTAAGACATATTGAGGTTCTACATGACCCAGATATAGTTTCTAGACAGTAAATGATGGGATACCAAGTCGACAAATGTTTTCTGTTGACACCCTTTGGGAAAAAAATTGACTTATTTGTCAAATTCACTCCAAAAACATCAGTTTTGTTTATCATCAGTAACGGACTCAGAATAGAAAGAGATTCCATACTTCGTTGTTGCATGCAGAGGAACGAGCTAGGGTGATGTCTGCGAGCACCTACAGAATTTTTATACCCCCGCTTAAAAAGTGGGGGTATATAATGATAGGGGTGTCCGTCCGTCCTTCCGTTACACCTTAGGGTACCTATCTCTTATCCGCAACTCCTCGTAAACCCTTCAATGGATTTCCACGAAACTTTCACACAATCTTTGTGATATAATTAGATGTGCACCTCCTATTTAAAAATTTGAAAAATTAAAAAAAAAATTGGGAGCGGGGGGTATTTCTTGTGAGCTTGTGGCTCACAGTTTTTCTAGTTTAAAATTAAAATTTGGCGTAATATCCTGCAATATCCTGTAACCTGAGCAAGTGATACACATATACATAATATCATGGACAAAAATATTTGCAACCGCCGGACCCCACCCCACCCCATCCCCGGGTCGGCCACTGATTTATGCTGCTATCACATGGGTTAGGGTATACCGGTACTGCGTTTTTGCCTTGACATCTGAGCACAGTTGTTTGAAGATTGATTAGTTTAATCAGTGATTAATCAGAAATGAAAAAATATGAATGTAATTAAAATATCATTATCAAATCGATATTTTTATTACAATGTGCTTTAGTTTGATGGATTTTTTTTATTCATTTTCGACAGTTCAACATTAAGTTCACAATAAATCTGAAATTATGCAAAATTCATATTTTGGCGTATCAATTGATTGCACTAATCAAACTTCGAAAACTGACCCCCTGAAATTTGTCTCTATGCAATGTCGAAATTTTTCATTAACGTTGTGTGCTGTGTAACAACCCCTAATTGAGTCCGACGCCTAATGAAGTCGTTACAGTGCCGTTTTAAGTGTGTAACTATTCCTGTATTTTTTTAGATGTACACGTATAGAACTTGAAGAAATTCATATAGCTTGTGCAAAAATCCCTAAATCCACAACAAGAATATGAGCAAAAAGAGGGTGAGTACTTTTAAGGAGTTCTTCTTATTGTCATACACCATTGTTTTAAAATTTGATTATAAAATACATTAAAAGAATGATATATACCATTTTTGAATGTGTTTTATAATTAAATTAAAAAAAAGTATATAACATTATCACTGATATTCGAAAATGCCCCGAACTGTTATTAAAAATGTCCAGTACTGTTATTATCTTATCTTTCAGAAAAGGTCCGAGACTGTTATTATCTTAGATCCGAAAATGTCCGAGGCTGTTATTATAATAAATATCCGAAAACCGCCAGAATTGTTATTATCATAAATACTATCCGAAAATGACTGGGAATGTTATTCTCATAAATATCAGAAAATGTCCGCGACTGTCATTTTTAGAGCTTGGAATACTTATCAAAATCGGAGAGACTTCCATTTGTGCCCTTTATTTTTGAATAAAAAAACCTAAAACTGAACAATTTTAAACATTTCTGTAAAAAATAATTTTTCAAAATTTATCTAAAATTAAGACAGAACCAAATACACCGGTCCAATTACGAATTGATCATTTGACCTTGACCTTGTCTCAAATTGCAGAAAAGGCGAAGCCTTTTGTGCAAAAAATTGAGACAAACCATTATACTTTGTAAGTTCATAAAGACATTGAAAAATTACCTTATTTCTTATGTTTACAATATTGATAAAAATAGATTTTATTGCCGTCTCACATTTTTATGTTTATTTGAAAACAAATTTGAAATGTGCTATTGGCCACCTTCTCATAAAAATGGAACATCTCCTGTCAGTCAACAAGGAGAGCATTTGACATCTGACGTCATCATGTCAGTGCGTGGAGCAATGTCTCTATGAAGTAGCAAAGTATAGTCGATGTCAAATACTTTATTGAAGCAAAGATATTGCAATTGTAAATATCAAATTGAAGAAAGAAAAGTGTCTTATCATGAAGATAACTATGGTTAAATGTCACCAGATACTCGTGAAATGTTTTTAGCTAGTAAAATGAGAAAGATGTTTGTTTTTACCTCGCATACTTAAAATTTGAAATGCGATACTTAATATATATATCGTTATAAAAAAGTACACGCATTTTCTTTTAAAAAGTCTCTTAAAGTTCTGAACAAAAATGTAAATCTTTTTAAAGCCGATATAATATAGTACGGGCCTGTCAAAAGTTTAACACTGGGGTAACTAAAAGGAGTCGAATTTGGCTGCCGAGTGGACGAAGATAGCTTATAGTAGAAAAGCTGCCGCGAAATGGAAAGTAGCTGCCGAAAAGCTGTCTTGATGTAGCTTCAGAGAGACCGAGAATGGCTGACGTTTCGGCACTTATTCGAGTGACCGAGGACATCTAGTGATCGAAAAGCTGCCTCGAAATGGACAGTAGCTGCCGAAAAGCTGTCTAGGTGTAGCTACAGAGGGACCGAGATTGGTTGACGATTCGGCACTTATTCGAGTGACCGATGGTATCCAGTGATCGAAGAGCTGTAGAGGGATAAATATCAGCTATCGAAAAGTTGTCTTGATATATAATTAACAAGGGGCCGAGATTAGCTGTTGATTCGGCCTTAATTCGTTATAATTACATATTATATCAGTTTTAATTTCACAGCACTAGACGGCCGTTTCGGAATACAATTCCTCATCAGTAGTGCTTGGACCAAAATTATGAAACCAAAATTATTTTGAAGATGTTGAAAAGCTACCCAAAGGACTAAAATATATTTTACCAAATTGAGCTAAGGAAATACTTTGCATGAGGGAGTATACCTTAGGTTTTGAAAAATTTCAAATTTTAACTTGCAGGAAATTTAGACAATTATAGTATAATACGAAATTATTGCCTACTGAGTTTGTGATATCCTCGGGGCACCAGCCACCAGCAGAGATATTTAAGATTTTATAACCTTATTATTATTACCTGATGGGAAAATCCATTTGAAAATCAGTTCTTAGTCCATATTTTAGCTTTACAGTCTTTATCAAGACACTTAACAATTTAGAAATCTACTACATTGTTCCTTTCACTTTCACCTCCACTTCAGAATAAATAATCGTTTTAAAATTCGTTAGCTGTTAGCTTAATGTTAAATTTTCGACAGGCATATACTGTACATACATGTATTTTAAAAACAAGTTTTAAAAGTTAATATGAGAATATGATATTATGTTTCTTTATGCTAAAATTATTTCCATGTTATCAACACATCTAGTTTGATTTTGTTTATCAGCTTGTATTAAATTTATCATTATATCTACCGCCGATACACTTCAAAGAATTTCAATTTTATCTGTCTTTTTTGTCATGACATAAATTTTGTGGGTACTCTGAGTACCGAGGTTCAACGGTCATTTGAAAGCACAGGGTATTGTTAAAAGGTTGAAAAAGGTTACAATTATCATAAGGTCATAGATTACTTGTTGCGGTGTTGATGTTGTTGTTGAATGTTGCTTAACGTTGCATCAGCATTTTTTCAGCTATTCGCGATGGGAACTAATTCATTAATCTTCGAACAAGTTGGTGTATGCATGTGAAGTGTGAGTGTGTTTTGTAAGGTCTGCTTTGTACAATTGCGCACTCGGGACGACTTTAAGGTCGCAAGCTCACCGAGTCAGTACGCGGCAGACACGCGTCCACTCCCCCGTCACATTTTACTGACACCATGGCCAAGTGAACCAGTAAAGGCCAACGGCAAGGGAAATTCACTTTCCCACATGTGGTCTGAGCGGGACTCGAACTCACAGCGACAGAGACCCTGGATTGTAAACGGACATACGTCTTATCCATTAGGCCACCGCGGCCTCTATGTGTTGTTGCGTGGAATCGATACACTTTTTTTTGTTAACAATGATTTTATCGAGATTTAAACTATTAATATCACTATCAGGAAACGGGGATTGACAAGGGAGTGGTCTTGGTGGTTTACGCCCCGCTCAAGTTTTTTTCACATATCGAGGTAGCCATGCAATTGACAGATCGTTGGGCACGCCCACAATGTTCCGACAAAGGCCCGGCATGTTTGAATTACTCAAAAAAGAATTAAAACTCGCCCTGATTTTTGCAATTTAATGACGACACTGACACCTGTACGTCATTAGTTGCAGTACCGTAATGGCGGCCTTGTTGGATCATAAAATGCATGACCGGCGATACGTCAATTATTGGATGTTGAAAAGAAAACCGGAATACGCGGAGAAATCAACCTAAGGCAAGCGAACTGATAAACGTTCTCACACTGGAATCTGTCCGAGTGGGATTCTAACCTAGTTCTGGGCAATGAAAGGTACTTTTATTCATAAGCTCCACTTTTTAACCACTTGGCGACCGAGAGACGATATTAACACATTGATTAAACACCGCCCTTTACCATCAAAACAAAACTGGTATAGTTAAAGAATGTTAACAATGCTGATTTAGTCCAAGTGAAAATTCTTTCAATGATGTCAGGCGGTCAGGTTTGGAATAACAGAGGAAACCGGAGCTACCAGAGAAAACTGCTTAAACTTCCTAACATTAAGATTTATCTGAGTGGAAAACGAACCTAAACGATGAGAGGCGATGTGATTTCTACATGTATGTTTGAGCTCTGGATCACTTGGCCACCGAGAACCTGATTTTACTTGGAGAGAGAATCCCGAATTAAGGAAAGACTCATTACAGTTCATATGGTTGTTTCACATCGTGTTCTAGGCTAGCTATTCTTACTGTGTTTCACGCACTGGTTGCTCCAAAGCATTTTCTATAGCCAATTTCAACAAAAAATTGATTAAACGTTTTTAAACTATCGTAATAATATCTCTTATTCCACTTTAGAATTCCAGTTCAAAAGAAGAATTGCAGAATGGTTACGGAACACAGGATAAGCCAACGACAAAACCAAAAGAAGAGAAAGCTCTCCATCGGGTATGTGAAATTTAAAAAACCACCGTACTACATGATACCCGATGTCTAGTATGTGCGGTACTGACTTTTGTGTTTTATAAGCTTTGGGAAAAGTTTTGTATTTATTTATTTATTTATTTATTTATAATAGCAACATTTTACGAAAAAGCTTCAAATTATGCAATTCAATGTATACAATGTATTCAATAGTTCCGCACAAACATTTTTGGTATCACGTGATACGCTGGTAATCTTCGATTATAAAAAGCATGTTTTCCCAATGATTTGTTGTATGAAGCCAATACTTAATTATTCCTTTCCTACTCTACAATTATAATGGGCTATAGACAAATTTATCCTATACAAAAATCAACAAAAATATTTATTTGTTTCACGTTACATATACCGAGAATGGTGGATACATGGAAAAGCGCCCAAAACTATTTGATTGATTTAATTGATTTTCGATATTTTCTACTTCCTGTTTTAATGTCATATACGTACACCATCGACCTTTCGAACGTTTAACACTGAGCTAACAAAAAGGAATCGAAGTTTCTTTGTCATGTGGCCTAGACAGAGATAACTATTGGCCGAAACGTGAGCTGTAAAGAGATAGATAGCAACTGCAGAAGAGTTGCCGAGATATATCTAACAAATCGGCCGAGATGAACAGGCCTCATGATCAGTTTCACAATCATTCCTTAGCAAAGAGTTTTATTATCTTAAATCTGACAAAATTTTAAATCCTTATAATTTTGTTAATTTTTAATATGTTCAGAAATTTAGTGTAAACTTTGAATGTCGAGCCATTTGTGTGGTTTTTTATTTATTTATTTTTTATTTTTTTAATTTTTTTATTTTTTGTTGTTTTTTGTCAAAATGTTTAAAACTAGTTCTAAAAGAAGATTAACAAATTTGTTAAAATTAAATTAAGGAAATATTAACTAAGGAATGCTTTTGAATTCGGAGTCTGGCACTAATTCGTTAGCTTGATGTTTAACTTTCGCCAGGCCTGTATATATATATATATATATATATATATATTATTTCAAACCGGTTGCTCTTTGTCTCTATATTTAACATTATAATATATTCTTATCATTGCGTGGTGTATTATAAGGGATGTACAGTACAGACCTGTCGAACACTAAGCTAACGAATAGGAATCAAAACTCGGTGGCTGTCGGGTGGCTGTCGGGTGGCTGTCGGGTGGCAGAGATGTGGATACTTAGTGACCAAAAAGCTGCCGAGAGATAGATTACAGATGCTGTCGACATATACCCAACTAGAAGTCGAAATTAACCGCTGATTTTACCACGGATTTGTCAGCTGATTGTTAAACTTTTGACAGGATTGTACTGTACATGTAACGAGGTGTTTGTATCACTAGATGTTTATTATATAATCTACCCTTTGTATTTAAATTGTTAGTTGAATTTACAAATAGTTTTCATACCATGCATGCAATATTTATTTGAGGTTATAGCTAGTATTTCCTAAACACAAAAATTGAAAAAATATCAAGTTTTGTCCTTGCGTGCAACATGCTAATTTTACTAGTCGCACAAAATGTCATAATATTCTTCACTCATTATGCTGACCTTGAAGGTAGAGTTATATTAAGCGCTATTATACGTTTCATACGAACGCGAGTCAATACTAGTAACTAACAAGCCCAACTTATTTCCGATTGAGATCCAACTCTTCTTTTTCGATGTAATTGGCCTCTAGTGTGATGCATTTAGACCAACGTGTTCAAATCACATCAGCCTTTAACTGAAAAAGGCAGGGTATTTTCACCCACTCCTTAACTGTCTTTACGATTTCTTTGCCAGACCAGAAATGACCATTTTCAATTTTAGGAACAGGAAGAAGTCACTAGGAACCAGGTCAGGCAAATAGTATTGTGGTATTAATTCATACTCATTTTGTTCTGCAGCATCCATTGCAACTTTGCAAGTGTGGACTCTTGCTTTGTCTTGTTGCAGCAGAATACAGTTAACCTCCGCATTTTTCACGGATGTCGATTCTCAGCTGGTGTAGCAAGTTTGCATAGTGCACTCCAGTTATTGAACTTCACTTGAGTAATAAGACCTTTTGCGTCCCAAAATACTGTGACGACCACTTTTCCAGGAGACGATTGCGCCTTTTGGCCTCAGGGTATTTATCGCTATTTGCTTAATGGGGCGTTCCCACTATCACGATGCGCGCCACGATTAAAATCTTGGTCTTAATCGTGGAGTAATCGTGATGATCCTATCAGATATTATCAGATCTTGAGGTCAGTCGTGGCAATCGTGTTAATCGTAGAAAATTTTTGAACGGTTCAAAAATTTTCTACGATCAACACGATCAATTGTCAATCGGGATCATCGTATCATATCGTATTGCATCGTTACAAAGCGCGACAGATCGCATTTAATCGTGCTTCCAAATCGTGGTGATCGGGATCGATCTTAGACGATACAAACATCACGCTCTGTAAAAGTTCAAGAAACAATGAAGCCCATGGTCAGTCGGGCTGTATTTATACCCGTCGGGGTCCAGTCGTAGCTCAAATCGTCATCACCATCAATCATGATCGTGAAAGACATCGCGACCACAATCGTATTATATCGTAACGGAGCGCATTTGTTCTTGATGAACGTATCGGAACGTATCTGCACGTATCAGATCGTCCCAATTCGGGGAACTCGATCGTGATGATCGTGTCAGATCGAGACCCAATCGTGGACTCAATCGAAACAGTCCTATCGGAACGTATGTGATCGCATCTGAACGGAAGATCAGATCATGACAGATCGTGACACCTGAAATTGACAAATCGTGAACATATCGCATCCGAGCGCAACAAATCGTATCAGAACGTATCGACTCGCATCGCCTCGTATCCAAATTAAACCTGAAATTTCAGAGAAATTCCAAGATCAGCTACGAATGGTCAATCGTGGCGTTCGTAACGGATCGCACGACAGTGGGAACGTAGCATTACACATGGTATCAAAATTTCCTACTTTGGGTATATGAATTTAATTTGGGCCGCGGTGGCTTGAAACAACCATATATATATATATATATATATATATATATATATATATATATATATATATATATATATACTAATACCTCTTCGACACGAGGTTAAAATTAAAGAAAATCTTAGTTGAGGAATATTGGTGAAACAGGGATCTGTCCTTGATTGAAATGACTTGTTTGGTCTATTTACAGCTAAGGGAAAGGTTATTGGACATTATACAACCACATCAAGATGACTTCTTTCTCATCAAATGGCTCAAAGGTAAGTGTGATTTTCGTAATCTGAAGCTACAGTATAGGCCTGTCGGAAGTTTAACACTTTGCAAAAGAATTACAGTTCAACCTGTCTTAAAAACCACCTCTATATAAAGGTTACCTGCTTATAGAATTGTATCCCAATTGTTATTTAAATATATTATTTTAACCTGTATATAGAGGCAAAGGCCACTTTTACTATTCCCCTTGGGTGGCCTTTATAAAAAGGATTTACTGTAGTTCTGAATCGATAGTTCTTCTTACCCCCTTGTTGTCAATATATCACAACAGCTTTTCTGCTGCTATGCCCATCTTTCGGCAGCTTTTCGGCTACTAGATATCCATATACTAGATCACCTATTCGGCATCTGAGAGCTTTGACAAACTTTCATTTAAGTAAGTGTTAAACTTTTGACAAGTTTCTACTGTAATTGCATTAATTATATAGACTGCTTTAGATATACTTCAAGACAAATAACCCAGTGTGTTCCGAACAGTTACTGTAACTTCCGGTACACGTTATTATTTTCTGACAGTGTTTACGTGCTTTATATTGATACCGTAGCAATCGGGAACAGTCAATTCATATTTATTCGATTAAATTTATTTTCGCGCATATTATTTTCGCGTTTTTTATAAACTCGCGAATTACGCGAAAATAACATGCACGCGAAAATGTCATGTTTTACAGTATGTATTAACGTTGACTCATACAACATAAAATAAAAAAAAGTCTTGAAATGTAGTCGCATCTTCGCATGTAACCCGGTACCTTTTCACGGCAGGCTTAATTTTATATGACTCCCGCAAGATTCACAGAAATGCTTTGGAAAAGGGAAATGAGTGTATGACAATTTTCTACCCGCACGCCACTTGTTATCGCAAGTGCATGTTCGTTGTGTATACAAACAAGATTCATGGGTAGCCGAATAAGTTCGACAATTCACGAAGAATACACCGTATATTATGGTTTTTGTTGTTCAAACTCCTAATTATATGAACACAAACAAAAAGTATGGAATCAGGAGCCGATTTGACACTAATTAGATTGCTTATTGTTAAACTTTTGACAGCCTCGGTACAATTCCTCTGTATGGTAGAATGGGTTTAGCCGCTGTACCACGTGAAACCCTCTAACGTTTGTGCTATTGATATGGAATCGCATAAGATGACATTTTCTTTAAAAACGACGTTATTCTTGAAATTGTTTACGTCAGCATGTATTGATCACGTTGTACAGCGGCGAACCCCATGACCAGTTTGTGTTTAGTCAAAATCCATGTCCGAATCACAACCCATAAACAAAGTAAAAACTTTGAAATTGACAAATTAGGTAAACACGTAAACTTCCACAGGGAAGTGAGGCCGGGTGCTCGGGGAGTGTAAAAGGCACCTCTTGTTTAGCAAGCTACGTGTAGATGTTATGTCACCGATCAGGTTCGATTTGGTAGTAGTTTTTATAAAGAATAAACATAGCTTAAATTTAAAGATTTGTTGTTGAGTGTATATATAGCTTGCAATTTTACACAACATGAAATACAAAAGAACTAGTTTTAAGATATTCTATTGTCTGCGTTTGAATTACACCTTGACCCGTTTTTTTCAAACACCTGACCTAATTTTTTCTCATAGGGTATTTATACATAAATTTTATTACTTATCATTAAATATTAATCTTTAAAGCTGTTTGACTAGACAGGTAAAAAATAAACAGAACTCGGTCTGAAGTGCGTCAAGTTTGACTTGGCCGGTTGACCTGATCGTTTGACCTTTAATTTCAATATTCAAATAGATATATTCATTGTGTAATTAAGGAACTATGTTAAGATACATGATAGTAATACTGGGTACTGGGTATTGGGTATTTATTCTACTGAAATATGCTGTCTTCCTAAAATCGAGTACTCTATTATCCCAATTGAAATCCAAACCAGGACAAACTTGACGCACCATACAGTGTAAAACTGCCGTAAGTTTAAACTGGGCTAATGAAACGAGCTACAAACTACAAATATAGGCAAACAGCATTGACCCGTTAACTAAATCATTCTTTGGAAATATGGCATATAGAATGATCCACCTTATAAATGGATAGTAGTAGGTGTTGCAGTTAATCATGTGTATACAGGCTTCTTGATTAGTGTTCACAAATGTAGACAAAATAAACCAACGTGACCCCTTTACAAAAATGCACTCGTCCATAAATATTCAAATTAAAGGTCTAACAGCCAGGTCAAAGTTGTTTCCCTATTCCCTGGTTTGTGAACGCATTTTGCTCGAGCATAAACTCTCATAACCCTACGGTATACATGACATATGTAGGTTATATAAACTACCAATGAATTCACAAGTTTTTAAAACATTAATCTCCGAATTTGCCCATGGCATATTTTCAACATTTGTATGTTCATATATTTATACATTCTACCATTACCTATTGACACAGTTTTGGTTATAAAGCTATATGAATTCACAAGATTTTAAAACATTAATCCCATAACCCTACAATATACATAATATATGTAAGTTATATAAACTACCCATGAATTCACAAGTTTTTAAAACATTAATCTCCGAATTGGCCCACGACATATTTTCAACATTTGTATGTTCATATTATATTTATGCATTCTGCCATTATATATAATTACCCACAAGATTTTAAAACATTAATCTCAGTATGTGCCCATAACATATTTTCAACATTTGTGTGTTCATATATGTATACAAACTGTCATTACCTATCTGACACAGTTTTAGTTATTCCTGGTTAATTGTCAAATTTAAATATTTACAATTGTCATTGTTTCTTCGTCTATGACACATATTGAGCAATTGTATGGTGTTATACATAATATTTGACGTCATCATGTAAATACGTCATTTACTTGTTATATCAAATCATGGCGTTTGAATACACTACAAACACAAAGTACTTTCTGACGTTCCGTTATTTTTTATCTTAATACTGTAAAATACAACAAAAGAAAGTACTTTTGATTTTAACATAAAATTGTGATTTTGTGAAAGTAGTATAAATAAAACTTATGGTGTGTGAAAAAGAACTATTTTTAGTATCGTTTATTCATGTGGACGCTGTCATTTTTCCGACGGTGGGTTAGAATTCAATGTTTTAAAATACACACGTAATATTACGTATTTTGCCATTTAAAAAAAATGATGACTGTAAACATAAGAAATGACATTCTTTTTTTCGTTATCGATGCAAGTATGAATAATAATGGCCAGTCCAAATTACACATGAGCAGCTTCGACATCATACAATTTGGACTGGTCATTGTTATCCATACTTGCATCGATAATGAAAAAAAAAGCCATTTCTTAAATTAGTTGAGTTGAGTAATGGTGTTTAACGTCCCAGTCAAGAATATTTCTCTTATATCGAGACGTCGCCAGCTATAGGCGAAGGTGCAGAAATTTTGCCTGTGCGTTGCGCTGATGGCATTATACAGCAGGGTTCTTTAGCGTGCCAAGCCCATCGTGACACGGGACCTCGTTTATTTTAAGTTCCCATCCGAAAGAACCGTGACTTTCATTTCGTAATGCCGAGTGCTTGGCGAAAGAACAGTCACTACCCACTTTCAAGTCTTGGGTCAGACCCGGTCGCATTTCTTAAATGGTTAATCAGTAAAGATGTGTTATTACGTTAATGTTATTTTAAATAAATTCTCTATTGATAAAATGAATTGTGCTATATTATGCTTATTTTTTTAAAGCATTGCCTGAAGAAGATTTGGTAACATTAATTTTGGTCGTTGTGTTTTTCTCATCTTAAAAACAATTTTGGTCCGAGCACTGCTACTAATAAGGAATACATTCCGAAACCGACGTCTTATGCTGTAAAATAGAACAGGTTTAGTATTAATTGAAAAATTCAATCTTTAAAAAAAATGAATAATTTGTGTAATTTTTACGAAATAATCTATTTCAAGTTGCCAACCATTCTATGAAAAATCGGGTCAAACCTCAAACGTAATTACAACAGAAAATATTTTATGCGATTGTTTTCAGGAAAGGTCTTATTATTCACCATAAAAATTCTAACCATTTAAATTTAGTGAAAATTTGCTTATTTGTCAAATAAATTTGTCAAACGTATTTTCTATAGAAAAGAGATAAAATTTTGTTCAATGTATAAACGCATTGCTTATTTTCAACAAAATCTCTAAAAAATAATTATATGCTGAAGAGCCTAGAGAATCAAAATATCACATTAGAATGTGTCTGCACAAAGACATTTTTCAGCCTTTGTCACGTGGAGACCTTGAATTTTGATGCACTGCCCCAAAAGGCAAACTAATCAAGATCCTGTTAGCGCGCATCCACATGCAAAGTTATATTGAAATATCCTTAATTGTAGAATTCATTTTGACGTCGCCGTAGGTGATATTGTGTAAACCTAGTTGCAATCAATTTATTTAATAACAACACGAGTATATCTGAAAATGAAAGCTGGATTCAAAATGACATCTTGACAGCTTGTTCAGAAACGATTATATAAGTCGTTTTCAAATTTGTTGTTCTGAGACACTGAAGTGTTTTATAAATTAAATCCGGAGCACCCCGCCTCACTATCCTGGTGGAAATTCGGGTGTTTACCATAATTTGCCAGCTTCAAGAACTTCCCTTTGGTTTGGGATTTTGATTTGGTCATAAATTGGTATGTTTGTTTTTGATCAGTCTACTAATCAGACAAAACAGCATGGTATGTACTTATGTGTGAAAAACAACATTGACCTGTCCGCTTGACCTTTTATTCATTCATGGACCGTCACATTTATATGTAAGGGACACATATGCTTATTTCGTTTACAGCATTGGAGACATGCAATGTTATGTGTTGACTGCGAATCCTAACACTATCCACGTATTGGCTGAACTATTGTATATGGATATTTAAAATTAAGGTCAAGCTGACAAGTCAGTGTTGGTTGCCTTTATATGCTGTTATTTATGATGCCTGATCATCGAGCTTGTTAAGAAATGTGACATAAAGCATTAAGTCCTACATCAAACATTTACTGTGTGGTTTATTTTTCTAGTTTATTTATTTGTCATTGACACAACAATATTAATTCAACAGTGTATCCTTTTAATTAATTTATAACCTCGTTTCAACCTTTATTTCTTTAAATCTGCAGTCATCAAATAAATATATGTCCGTGCCAACACACTTTTTTTGACGTTTGAATGGTCAAAGAATAAAACATGCAAGTCGTGATAATGATATATGTAAATGATACATAAATTTCTTTAAATTAAAAAAAATAATAACCGTCATGACACTTTGTTCCACTTTCAGTACTAGTCTGTTAGCTCAGTCAACTAGGTGGTCACCAGTCTATGCTTAAATATACGTTTTTGTAGAGCAGCTGATATTTTAATCGTAGCGTCGGGAACTGTAATTTATTTTTATAATCTAAACCAAACATACAAATCCATATCCAATTCACAATCCAAAAAGCAAATTAAAAACTTTAAATCTGGTATTATCACCAAACCTGTTTTAATCTTGCTGTCTTGCTGCACTAGACAGCTAGGACCAAAATCTTTATAATCCAAATATTTTAACATCTTGAAAGAAAAAACATAGAAGAACCACATTCTGTTTTAACCAAATCCACCTTAGGCAATACTTCAAAAGATATATTACAGCTTAGTTTCTTAGGAACTTAAAAAATTATGCAAATTGGTTAAACATGTAAACCTGGAAAGTGAGATCGGGAGCACACCCCCTTTTCGGATGTTACGACCGCTAGGATGCAAATTAGTGAAACATGTAAACTTCCACCGGGAAAGTGAGATCGGGAGCTCCGGAAGGCTAAGCACACCCTGTTTCGGATAGTACAAGCGCTAGGTGTGTGATCAAAGGGAAATTGGGTCATGTATTCCGGCAAGATACGCCCCCGTCTAGTTAGCTGCATCGATCACATGTAAAATAAAAATTGAGAATGAAAGTATCAAGGAACCATGAGACGTCTGATAGGATGAAGGGATGAATAGGGTTACAACTCTAGCATGAGAGGAGGAGTGACTATCTTTTCTGTATGTTAGTTTTAGGAAGTATATATGATGAACCTTTTCCAAATTGGTTAGGTTTTATCCTAAATGTTCTGTGGTATTACTTTTTACAGAATACTTTTAATTTCAGTTTTAGTTTAATTCAAAAACTGTTTTATAATAGGTAATTTAACTATAAAATATTAGTATTATTGTATTGTAGCTAGCTAGACAGCAGATGGTTACCTTCTAGGGCACCCGGCCTCACTCCCGTAGTGAAAGTTCACGTGTTCAATTTAATTTTCAGTTAAAAGGTTTTACTTTGCTTTGGGATTGTGATTTGGGCATTGATTGATATGTTTGGTAATATGTTAATATTAATATCATTACATGTATTATTATTATTATTGCCAGTTCTCATTGTGTAGCTATTTATAATTTTTAATTTTTTTTGCATTATTGATTTATGCGACAACTATTTCTTTTAATTTAATACAAATATTTTGTTGTCTTCCCTTGACTTGCCAGTTTCTGCCACACATTTCTATTATGAAGTGATATTGACTGATACAAAATTCAAGTATTTCATTATCAATCATCGCTTTCAATATTTTTTTTGCAGCCAGACAGTTCGACGTCGACAAAGCAGAAGCCATGTTCCGTGCAGTAAGTAAAAATACAGTGTATCTAGGGGTAAAACTTTGTTGTATCTCTTGTTAGCTATCTTAAATATATCCAGTTTCACCTTTTTAGCTCACCTGGCCTAAAGGCCATGTGAGCTTTTGCCATCACTCGGCGTCCGTCGTCCGTCAGTCCGTCCGTCAGTCCGTCCGTCAGTCTGTCAGTCTGTCAGTCCGTCTGTAAACTTTTCACATTTCTCATCTGAAACCCCTGAACCAATTTTAACCAAACTTTACAGGAATGATGTATGGAAGGTCCTTTACTTAGATTGCCGAAATTTTTTTGATCCGTCAAAAAACATGGCTGCCAGCGCAGAAGATAGTTTAACATTGGACCCTATGGGAAAAATGCATTTTTGACTATTTCCTCAGAAATGACTGAAGCAAATTTAACCAAACTTTACAGGAATGGTGTAAGGAAGGTCCTTTACTTAGATTGCCAAAATTTTTCTGATCCGTCAAAAAACATGGCCGCCAGCGCAGAAGATAGTTTAACATTGGACCCTATGGGAAAAGCATATATTTGCTATCTTCTTTGAAACTGCTGAGCCAATT
Source organism: Anadara kagoshimensis (assembly GCA_021292105.1). Classification (NCBI taxonomy): domain Eukaryota; kingdom Metazoa; phylum Mollusca; class Bivalvia; order Arcoida; family Arcidae; genus Anadara; species Anadara kagoshimensis. The sequence goes on from CM037874.1 coordinate 51,076,192, forward strand.
TGAACCAAACTTTACAGGAATAATGTATGCAAGGTCATTTACTAAGATTGCCCAAACTTTTCCGATCCGCCAAAAAAAAAATGGCCGCCAGGGCCAAACAAAGTTTAACATTGGGCCCTATGGAAAAACGCACATTTTGGCTATCTCCTCTGAAACAACTGAAGCGAATTCAATTAAACTTTACAGGAATAATGTATGGAAGGTCTTTTGCAAAGATTGCCGAAATTTTTCTGATCCGCCTAAAAATATGGCTGCCAGCGGGGAACATAGTTTAACATTGGACCCTATGGGAAAAACACATTTTGGCTATCTCCTCTGAAACTATTGAAGCAAACTTAACCAAACTTTAGAGGAATGATGTATTGGAGGTCCTTTACATAGATTGCCAATTTTTTTCTGATTGGCCAAAACCATGGCTGCCAGAGCAAAAGGTAGTTTAACATGGGACCCTATGGGAAAAACGCATTTTTGCTATCTCCTCAGAAATGACTGAAGCGAATTTAACCAAACTTTACAGAAATGATGTATAGAAGGTCCTTTACTTAGATTGCCAAAATTTTTCTGATCCACCAAAAAACATGGCCGCCAGCGTAGAAGATAGTTTAACATTGGACCCTATGGGAAAAGCATATATATGCTATTTCTTCTGAAGCTTGGGAAGCAAATTGAACCAAACTTTACAGGAATGATGTATAGAAGGTCCTTTACATAGATTGCCAAAATTTTCCTGATTGGCCAAAAAACATGGCTGCCAGCGCAAAAGGTAGTTTACCATTGGACCCTATGGGAAAAACGCATTTTTGACTATGTCCTCAGAAATGAATGAAGCAAATTTAACCAAACTTTACAGGAATGATGTATAGAGGGTCCTTTACTTAGATTGCCAAAATTTTTCTGATCCGCCGAAAAACATGGCCGCCAGGGCAGAAGATAGTTTAACATTGGACCCTATGGGAAAAACGCATTTTTGACTATGCCCTCAAAAATGACTGAAGCAAATTGAACCAAACTTTACAGGAATGATGTATGGATGGTTCCCTTCTTAGATTGTGGACATTTTTTTGATCCGCCAAAAAAGATGGCTGCCAGCACAGAACATAGTTTAACCCTATGGGAATAGCATATATTTGCTATGTCCTCTAAAGCTACTGAAGCAAATTGAACCAAACTTTATGGGAATGATGTATGGAAGGTCCTTTACTTAGATTGACAAATTCAAATTGCCCGTTTCATTTACAATAAAGGCAAAACACTTTCAAAATCTCGGAAGCTGAAATTTCATTGGACAATAAATGTTACAACAATGGCTCATTCACATATGCCCCTAAACGGTGTTTCCTCAGATCTCCCACTCCGCGCTTATATCAAAAATGGGGGAGCAAGTGAGAGATGTGATTTTAATCTGATTGAAAAAACTGTGAATGGTACATATAGTTCTACAGTGATTTCCTTAGCCATTCTGTCTGATATAAACAGTGCATTTTTTCATCACTGGAATACAAATTTGCTTTAAAAGCATTTTAGTCAGGTGAGCGATACAGGCTCAGCCACACTGAGCCTCTGGTTTTTTCTTTCATTGAAATGGTTAACAATTCAACCTATTGGCGTACCTCTATACTAATGTTCTAATTGCATGTACTATTACGCTATGATACTCTCTGGTAAGGTTCCTATTATTATCGGATAATTGAGAACATTTTATGGTTTGCATTAAGCTAGACACTTAAGTTTCAGAGATCTGTAGTGCAAGAGTGACACTTACTTGTTTAACCAAACTATGTGTAGTTTTTACTTTGCTTCTGGTTGTAATTTTGACATGGATAAGTATGTTTGTTTTTGATGATTGCATGTTTTTGTGATGTCTTTTACTTATTCTATTCTTGCAATGTCTCATTTTTTTAGTTGGGAATCAATTGTTTAGTTTCGGTCTGTTATATAACATTAAAATTAATTTTAGATACATCAGATTAAATATTTCTGTGCATACACTTGTATTTTTGAATATATAGATGGTTTGCATTGTTATGTGTACATATCAAACAAAAACGTATCAATCCATGTTCAGATTCCAGTAGCTCAGTTTGTATAGTGATAGCTCTGTAAGTGGGAGGTCGTAAGTTCAAACACCGACCGGCTCTGACTCAAAACTTGAAACTGGGTAGTGGCTGTTCTTTCGCTTAGCTCTTTTCATTATGAAATAAAGTCACCGTTCTTAAAATAAACGAGATCCCATGTTATGGTTGGCATGGCACGATAAAGAAGCATGTTGTATTATGCCATCAACGCAACGCAAAGGTAAACTTTCTACACCTACGCCTATACGTCTCATTATAAGTGAGATAGCCTTGTATGGGACGTGAAAAAAACTTACTCAACTCAAATTACAATCTTCAAAACAACGTTGAAACTAGAAATCAGTTTACACCCAATTAACCTCCAACAGTGGAGTTAGAAAGTGTGCTCTGGGAGAGTAAGCATCTAGCTACCTACTTCTGCAACGTGTAAAAAAAAATGAACGTAACATGTGACTATGTGACGTCAAATAAGCCAGGATAACTTTGGATAAAGAGACATCATCCTTATTAACGATACTGTGATGACAACAAACATTTTGAGATTATTGATTTATTTGATCTACAAACTGTTTTGGTTAAATGAAATATTTTTAGCTTTTTTAATTTCTATGAAGGAAATATGGCATACTTCTTTGTTTGCCAACAGATATAATTCACCATTGGTAGTTTAACGATAGTGCTATGTATAAAATCTTCTACTATAATATCTTCATGTTTGACATCATTAGAATAAACCATGTTGTTAAATTGGTTTTTTAATTTTCAAAATCAATGTATTGTCTTATAGGTTTTGATAAAATACATTTTTGGTTTTATTGCTCTGATTTTAACTTCTTTATATATTTTAATTTGCACAAGAGCTCTACTGATGAGGAATTTTATCCGAAACGGCCGTCTACCGCTGCATGCAAAATAAAAACAGGTTCAGTGAGGTTTAGTATTAATTATAGGCAAACAACCTGTCCGTTTGACCTTTCATTAGAAATATTCATATATGAGGGTCCACCCAATACATAGGTAGCGTTAGGATTCGAAGTTAATACATATAAAATATTTACTTACTTACTTACATATACACATTGCCCATGATTATTGTTCACGTCATATCTAGACGAAATAATCACACGTGATCCCTATTACTTAAATTTACCTGTCCATAATTAACATTTAAATCAAAGATCAAGCGAACAGGCCAATGCTCTTTGCTTATTCAGATAGGAATATTTAATACCATCAGTTGGTTACTATTCTGAATTTTGTATTGCTGGTAGTATTCAGCAAGAATCAATAGATGATATCGTTTTAACTGGAATATTAAAATAAAAGTGTAATATACGATGAACATAAACCTTTACGGTCATAAACAAAGAGCTGGTAAAACGACATATCTAAAAGTCAGCTTGATTTATGGAGATTTTCAATACAAAACGAACTTGTTTTATTTATGTGAACTAAAAGTCAATATTTGGTCGGATAACGACCCTGAATTAAAAAAGGATGGTTTTATACGTGTTGATATGTCGTAAACAACATAATTTATACACTGTCACAACTTTAACATACATTTTGTAGAGAGCCTTTTATATATATATATATATATATATATATATATATATATATATATATATATATCTTATATTTGTAATTGTAGTTTCATATAGGCAAACAACATTGACCAGTTCACTTGATCTTTCTTTAAGAATATTCATGTAGGAGAGTCCACTTAAAACAAAGACTATGTTAGGAATCGTAGTTAATACACAACAATGTATATTTCCCACGATTTAGACGAAATTGATACCTGTGTTTGTTATACAAAAATGTATCGGTCCTTGAAAAATATTTGAATGAAAGGTCAAACGGACGGTCCAATGGTGTTTACCTATACCCGATAGTAGCCCATTAATGACTTTTATGGCGTACACGAGTGAATAACCAAGGTTTTCGTTATACCGAGTAAATTGTCCCTTAAACTTAATACTGTTTAGTCACAGATTTATTATTGTTTTAACAGGTCCTTAAAGAAAATCTACATTAATCAAGTTTTTGAAAAATTTTGGATGAACATGTACCATGCTTTAGTGTTATTTACATATTATAACAGTTTTAAGTTTTGTCACTAGACGGCCACTTCGGAATATAATTCCTCATCAGTAGTGCTTGGAACAAAATTGTGAAACCAAAACGTTTGTCTAAAAGTTGAAAAGATACCAAAAATTGTGTAACCAAAACGTTTGTCTAAAAGTTGAAAAGATACCAAAAATTGTGAAACCAAAAAGTTTGTCTAAAAGTTGAAAAGATACCCAAAGGGACCAAAATATATTGGACAAAAATTAGATTAGGGAAAAACTTTGCATGAGGAAGTATACCTTAGATTTTGAGAAATATATACTCAACAAAAAAAGTTAGGGACCATTGTGAAATTTGAAACAAAAATTAAAAAAAACTGAAAACTGTAAAATCCATCTCTAATTTGTTCTTGTTATTTTTTTGTTTCAAATGTTGTTATGAAGTAAATGTTTTGTGTATAAAATTAAATCTATTTTTTGAAATTATGAGAAGTGTGGATATGAAATGTGATTTACGTTCTACAAATTGAAATATTGTTTTTGATGTGGTCCTTAACATTTTTGTTGAGTAATTTTCAACTACCAGCAAATTTAATATGCAATCCATATGATGTTGATGGGGGATTGTATCTCAAAACGGCCTTCTAGAACTGTAAAGTTAAAACCGTTTTAGTAATATTTACCATCCTCAGTTTGATTGGAATTACAAACGTTAAGTATTGTGGTACATAAAGCTGAATATCAATGTAAATTATCAAGGTTTTTTTATCAACTTTATCAAGGCTCTAAAAAGTTTTATGGCCGTCATCACAGTATTGTTGATAGGTTTGATGTCGCTGTGTCCAGGATTGCCCTGGATATATTTGAGGTCGCAAAGTTTCATGTTCCTTTCACACAATTTTGATTACACACGTGACGGGTGTAGCTAGCTAAACAGGAGGTGCTTACCCTTCCGGAGCACCCGGCCTCACTTCCCTGGTGGAAGTTCACGTGTCTAACCTAACTTGTCAGTTCCAAAGTTTTTACTTTGCTTCTGGATTATGGTTCGGACATGGATTAGTATGTTTGTTTTTTATTTATATTGTTTAGTCCATTTTCTTATCTACTTTACAGAGTATGGCTTTCAGAAAAAAGATGGACATAGAAAAAATCTACAGAGAATACGACCCTCCTGAGGTATAATTCTTCCAAATATTGTAATTCTTCAAACATCAAATTTACTTTATTTCAAGTATTTAGTTCTGTTTCCGTTAATTGATTGACTCTCAGTGTGACGCCCATGTAGACATTTGATCTTGTTATTTTTTCGTGAATGAACTGGTTCATAGTGATGTCATGTTATTATGGACAATGCAAAAAAGCATTCGAATTCTGTCGCCATAGTGATGCTTATGTTTTACTTGCCATGGTTGTTTCAATTACTGAGTTAGTGTTTACAAAATTCTTAAAAATAAATGTAAAGAAATGAAAATAAGTTTCTTTTTTGTTACTAAAAAATTTAAGAAGTTTACATTTTGTACACATAGCATCATTTGCATATGAACCTTTCGTTCTTTTTTCCATAACAAAAAGAAAATTATTTATTTCTACGGAAAATGCATTGAGCACATTTTGCTGATTTCTTTTAGAATTTATCTAAATTTAATACATGCATTTTATTTCATTTTTCCAGTTACGAATTGGAACTCATTATTATCCAAAAACAATGATACAAATTTGAAATAAACTTAATGCTGTATAAGAAGAAACATTAGCGGTAGGGAACTTTCGCAGTTTTAATCTGTTAAACTTTTTGGCGGTAAGAAATTTTCACGGTATGGACTGAGGGTAAAGTTGACCAAGGTGAATGAAAAAAATTCGCCCAGAAGATATTTTCGCTGTACAAGAGTTACTGTGAAAATCGCCAATATTTTTCCTCTCGAATGTTTCTTCTCATACAGTTCATGATCATTCCATTTTATTTTCAAACATAAACATACCGGTCCAGGGATGAAGATTACCAGGGACCCAGTAGCCCATGGCTACTAAAAATCAGTCTGGGCCCTTTAATGTTTACGCATTTTAGCTATTTATTACTATTACAACTTATTTTCTGAAGTGAGCCGGGCCCCAAACTCAAAAAGGTTAAGATTTATTCTTGCAGTCCATCATATATTCCGTGTGTGCTAACTACTGCTTCATGAAAAAACAATGGGTTTCATCTTGGTACCGCGGCGTCATCAATATATCATCACGTTTGTGTGAAACTTAAAAATGAAATGGCATTATGGTCTGCCAATTTGAAAGTGGAATTCAGAGACTACTCGGTAATCGAGGTTTACTATATCGAATCACATACAGTTCAACCTGCCTTAAAGGCCACCTCTATATAAGGACCGCCTGCTTATAAAGGCCAGTACAATTGTATCTCAATTGTTCTTTACTCATATTATTTGAACCTGTATATAAAGGTCACCTGCCCATTATGGCCACTTTTACTGGTTCCCTTGGATGACCTTTATAGACAGGTTTGACTGTCAAACCATTCAGCAACTAAACAAAGCAGGATAAATTCGACATCATTGTTATATATGTTGTTTTGTATTACATTTAGGTCATTAAAAAGTATCTTACCGGTGGATTCTGTGGCCACGACAAAGAAGGATCGCCTATAAGGGTTGAGTTGTATGGTCACTTGGATATAAAAGGAATTATGTGTTCAGTCAAAAAATCCGATCTAGAAAAAATAAAAATTAAACAGTTTGAAGGAACTGTCAAAGATTGGGAACAGCAGAGCAAAAAGGTAAGAGATATATACTATCAATAAACTCGATGAAGGTTCTTACCTTTTGCTCAGGACTTTTTGTGACCTAATTAAGATGTGACCAGGTCCATATCTTTTTGGATTTGACCCACAAAATCCATGTAAATTTGGAAATTTTCTAAATCCTTTCTGTTTTAACGAAATGTTAGTTTATGTTATCCCAAGTGTAAATAATGTAGATGTAAATAAAACATCTAAATATTTAACCAACTAGCAGTTTATTGGAGATGTTGAACAATCTGGACATGTAAGACTGATTTATTCAGATATAGATTAGTTTGTTTGTTTTTGATTATCATGTATTTATAAAATATTTCAGCTCGGAAGGCGTGTAGACGGAATGACCGTGATTGTTGATATGGATGGAGTGGGGCCCAGAATGATGTGGTTACCAGGTAAAACAAAATCTTTATCTCAATAAAGCAGCTTTAGTTGTTTGTGTGTGAAATATGTGTGACTGAACAAATGTACTTTGTAACATCCAATGAGAACACCGTGCCAAATTAAATTAGTTAAGCTGTTTTCATCCAAATACTAATATAGCAATTCATGTGCTAAACATAAAACATATCCCAATGCAAAGTAAAAACTTTGAAACTGAAGCAATGTGTTAAACACGTGGACTTTTAACAGGAAGTGAGGCCTGGTGCTACGGAAGTTGAAGCATCTACCATCTGCCACGTGTGTAATTAAAAGTGAAAGATACATGGAACTAATAGGACGTCAAATACATGGTAATTTTGGACACAGAAATATTTATCTGAAAAAATAAAACTGGTTTAGAGCTTTGATAAGTCTAGGCTTGCAAGCTTCTTAGAGACTTGTAGATTAGTTCAATCGGTTCGGTCATCAGTCTGTTTATACTAGGACAAAGAGTTACATAGGCCATGGGATTCTCAGCGATGGTGGCTGTACTTTTAATTACATTTTATCATTATCTAACATTTATGTTATAGGTATGCAGATGCACTTTAGTCTGGTTCAAATGTTAGAAGATAATTATCCAGAGATGTTGAAAAGATTGTTTGTAATTAAAGGTAACCATCAGTTTTATATCTGTCCAGCTTAATGGGTAGAGTGCTCGCTACTTTTGTGGGAGGTCTTGCTTTCGAACCTCAGTCAGGACCTGACCTAGAATTAAATATAGGTAGTGGCTGTTTTTCCGCCAATCGCTGAAATTAAATGAAATGAAAGTCACGACTGTCCTTCAGAAGAGACCGTTTCACTTCAGGCATGGCACATTAAAACCCCTACTTATTTTTGCCACCTAATCTATAGCTGGTGACCCGAGATATAAGTGATATATTTTTGGCTAGGACGTAAAACGCCGTATAACCAATCAATTTCTGGTTAAATACTAAGGTAATACAACATTTTACATAAAAACAGAGAATCAGTCTGATGCCGCAGACCATACTATAAACGTGCTTTATTCTTTATAAATATAAGGAATATTTACCAATGTAAAAATCTTCTAATATGGGAGTAAAAATAAGCTACATCTGGTTCAAAATAAAATAGTTAATATTTTTAAATAGCAAGTAGTTCAAGTAAAGAGCCTGTTAATTTTGCAAATCCTAAAGTGAAATAAGTCCGCAAAGGGAGTATAATTCTTCTGGAATAAATTAGATTATTCGGTATGATGTGAAAACAGTGAAATGAGCTATAATTCTGAAATTTTACAATTCCATTTAAGTTTTTGTTCTGTTTTTGTCGCTAGTGGGCACTTTAGCTGTTTCAGATGGAGAATCAGTTCAGCTCTAACTGTCCAATAAGTTAATCTAGCCGGTTAGTTAATGTACAGTTGTGTCAACTTATTGGACACTTACAAATGAAAACTGGTGATTAGGCTAGTTATTACACACAAAGACAAAGTATGACGTCATAGCGATATCATTTTGCAGGCAGAAAATTCATGCCCTGTTGTTTACATTTGTAGTAAACTTGTAATATAAGCTATTTCGTTTATATTCAAATCCGTGTGTCATAAAAACAATGAAAATTGAAACAGTACAAAAATTGATTATTTCGCAGTTTTCATAATTTTTGTGATCTGAAATATAATCCCAATTTGATCGTTAAAGTATGATACGTGTGTGTATATATGATACGTGTATATATATATATATCAAGCAAAAATAAATATTAATGATATTTTACTGTTTCATTATTGCTGATGGTACATTTCTGTATTTGTAGCTCCTGGAATATTTCCACTTTTGTATAAATTAGCAAAACCATTAATAAGCGAAGACACGAAAAATAAAATCCATATATTAGGGAGTAAGTATACCTTATTATTGATTTAAAAAAGTATAAATTAAAAGCTAGATTCTGAAATATCATTGGTACATGAATCTTCGACACATGAATCTCCGGCTATACAGTTATGAGTAATTAATTGGTTTAATAAGTCCGTTTTCCAATTTAGTTGTTTATGGATCTTTATATATTAATTACTATACTGTACGAATTGCTCTGACAATGGCACCAGGTGAATGTTGCAACATATGTTGAAAAATGTCAAGTTTCTTTATTCACTGACTCGTTTTAAATTCACCATAAGTTTAAAAAATCGTGTAAAAGCATAAACATTATCATCTCATAGAGAAACTCTCTTCCACCGTTATTATCAGTTGGACATGGATTAGTATGTTTGTTTTTGATTAAATATTTCCCGATCGAGCGCTGCATGGAAAATAAGATTTGGATTCATAAGAGGTCACGGGAAAAGTGCACTTAAAATGTTAATATTGTCATTCAATTTCCGTCATTCGTTATTAGAAGACTTAGGGTGTCTGTCTTATTATAGGCAAACAACTTTGACATGTCTGTTTGACCTTTCATTTAAATATTTATCACGGACTACGTATAGGGAGCACAGATGTTATTTTGTATATATCATGAGATATACTTACCTCCTAGAGTACATCTTTGTCATATGTATGTATTAACTTTGGATCTTTACACTACTCATGTATTGGATTGATTCTCCTATATAAATATTCCTAATGAAAGCTCAAACGGACAGGTCAATGTTGTTTGCCTGTACTTACTAGCTTAAGCTTACTGAAAATTCCTTTCTCGTGTTTTGATCTTTATAATATCAAACACGTACTTTTGGAACAAAGATATACTTGATTCTGTTCACTTAACACTATTTTTAATCAAATATTTTGCGAGATAGGCATATACATTTGCAAAAATGTATTCAACGCCCAAGTTGAAAGTATCTTAACTTTTTAGTTGGAAATAGTTTACAATAATATACTCTTTTTAAGGAAAGACGGGAGATAGCTTGAAATTTTTTGAGTATGATATTATAGGGTCATTGAACTGATATTGTGAAATATTGTCCCAGGTTGACTCTGCATTTGCACTAGCATACAAGTGCAAATTTCGAGTCAACGAGGGACAATATTTCACAATATCAGTTCAATAACCGTTTATTATATAGCAAAATAAATTTTGTTTACTTCCGTCGGTTTTTTCATCTAAAATACCATTTTGTCGTACAAACTATTAAATATAACACTAGTTCTTGTAAATGGATATAAAAACTAGTGTAATATGACAATAATACAGCAATGGCTTCGACAACAATCGTATAACTTCATAAACGACAGCGTCAGGTGACAAAGCGTGCAGTATGAAAAAATGATTTGGAAAACCTCGGGCTGGAACGAAGTTAGCATCAAATATCGATATTTATTGCACGCTAACAACTCGGGATTTATCGTTTTATTTCTATGCGAAGTATATATTGCTAGATATAATAATGACAGTTATGGACTTAACTTATGAATCTTAAGCAATTTTAGCTTACAAAAATATCAATTCTCTGAATTTTGACGTAGTTTTATAATGCAGATATATTAACAGTTAAACTTTGAAAATTAGCTAACCCGGTTTGGTTAGACCGGGTACCCTGAAATGGTAAACACATTCTTTAGTTAGCTAGTTAATTTAACTACTAAAATGAGTCTTAAAATATATGTTGATGAGATTGTTTTCGAGACATTTAATTCCAACCAAACAACATTGATCTGTCTGTTTGACCTTTTATTTTGAATTATCATCTTGGGGTCCACCCAATATATGGGTAGTGTTATGATTCGCATTTAATATGTGTACAATATAGGTTTTCACTCGTACAATACTTATACAAGTAGTTGAGTTTTCCATGATATAATTCTATTCCCTTTACTGTTCCCTTTACAAAAATGCATTCATCTATTATAAATATTCGAGTTAAAGGTCAAGCGAACTATACTTTTTATTGCTTTGTACAGGTGATTATAAATCAACGTTACTGAAGTATATTGATCCAGAAGAGCTTCCTGCTTTCCTGGGAGGTACACAGACAGACGAAGATGGCAATCCAAGATGTGTGTCTAAGGTAACATTATGTTTAAGTAAAGATACACTTTATCAAATAATCGTATATGTGACGGATGTAGCTTCCTTTCTGGAGTATCTGGTCTCACTTTCTTAGTGGAAGTTAACGTGTTTAACTTTAATACTAGTATAATTTGCCAGTTTGAAAGTTTTTACTTTGCTTTTAACTTGTTTTTGGACATGCATTAGTACATGTATGTTTTGTTTTTCATTGTTACGGTCACCGTGTTGGCTTATATGATAACTCCTCATCAGTAGTGTAAAGACCAAAATTTAAAGAAAGTGAGATATTTTGAAATGAGGAAATATAAGGACCAAAGTGTATTTTACCAAATCCATCTAAAGCAAAACTTAACGTTTAAGCATAGCAGAGACTTTTGAAAAACTTCAAAATTTTAAACGCAGATCATTTTGATGAGTATGGTTATCTGACAAAACTATAAATGTTAAATATATATGAAAATGTATATGACAATACTACAGATATAAAGTCCTAGTGAACCTATCTTATAGACATTAAAGTCATAAAACTGATTGAATTGTGAAAATGTGGTCATGGCTAAGATACTTTTTCTAGTTTTAAATTTTTTGGCCATCGCTTAAAACCTTTCCATTTCAATATTTCAAAACGTGATTGTATTCCTCTGTCCTTTTGTCGTATTTTTATGTTTTAGATTTGCCAGGGCGGGTTAGTACCAGCGGAGTACTACCTAGAAAATACGGAATATATGGATCATATGAAAACAGTAACTGTCCCAAGGGGAGATAAATTTTTAGTTGAGAATATAGTGGAAGTACCAGGCAGTTATCTCAGGTAATATTAAAAATATAATCATAAAAAAACCATATCAGTCTATGTTGAATTGGGCGCAGAACATTTGAGCGAAAATTAAAAACTCCTAACCGACTTTAGTGGACATTTGAGCGACGACTTTAGTGGACATTTGAGCGACGACTTTAGCGGACATTTGAGTGACTTTTAAATATTACCTGTATTTTACGAAAGGAATTTGAGCGATAGGTTATTACTCACCTGTATACTTACAGGTCGAAAGAGTATTTTACATGATGGGTACCGCTACAGAATTGAGGTTTGATGCTTTTCAAAAACATACTACTTTTTTACTAAAAGCTTTATCCTGTAAATTTTACCAAGTTTTCAAAGTTTATGAAATGCAGTGATAGACTTTCAAAGGATTTTATGAATTTGATTTGGTGCTTTTCAAAAACTTAATTATGCACAAAATCCTACTTCCATTTCCCTGTGGTGAGCATGGGTCAACAGACTTCACTTAACAAATTTATTTATTTTAACAATACAGAAACGGAATAGGTTAAGAAAACATGTTCCACAAAATCTACAATATATTTGGAATTTCGCTCAAACGGGTTAAACTTCTGTCGCTCAAATGCCCATTATTTCGTCACTCAAACGTCCGGTTTTTTTTCGCTCATTTGTCCTATTCTTTAGCTCAAATGTCCAACACCAATAAAAATGACAATCCAAAAATTTAAAATAATCACTAAACTTTTTTAAACTACGCAACACTGCATGACTATTTAGGAAGTGTTGCGCGACTGCTTCGGAATTACGAGAAAAATCCTCGTAAATAGTGCTTGGACCGATTATATTTTTTCGATGTTCTATCAAAAAACAAACAAACCAATCCATGTCCAAACCAAAATCCTAAAGCAAAGTAAAAACGTTGACGAACCAGGTTAAATATTGACCATCCACAAGTAAAGTGAGGTCAGATCCTCCCTAAGCACTTAAAACAATTATAAAAATAGATGGACAAAATGCACTTTATCAAATCAACCAAAGGTAGTAGTTTAGCGCAGCCTAATTTTTTTTGGACAAATTTTAAAAATTAAAAAGCAGATAATGTTGATAAAATGTGAAATTTGAGAATTAAATTTAGTTTCACCAGAGAAGTAGGGACAGATAATCCAAAAGGGTATCTTTTGTTTAGTTGTTGTTTTCTTTCGTCTCCTCTTTAGCTAGATAAAGCTGTAATATTTTGCCAATTGTTGAAAGCTATAGGCGCCTAATTGCATGATATGGAATATACTCGTTTGCATTGAAGATTCCATAGTGACCAACTAGATGAACCTATTCAGTCAACTGGATCTAGTAGTCTTTTGGTAATATTAATGATTTAAGTTTGCATTGAAGATTCCATAGTGACCAACCAGATGAACCTATTCAGTCAACTGGATCTAGTAGTCTTTTGGTAATATTGATGATTTAAGTCCATCAACATTTTTAAACCTTTTTTGAAATTATTTATATTTTTAGCAAAATGAAAATTTAATATTAATTCTTACAGATGGGAGTTTAAGACTGATGACTATGATATAGGATTTTCCGTGGTCAAAAGGGAGGGTAAAGGACTTGTTTCGGTTGTACCAATGACAAGGACAAATAGTCACGTGGTGACGCAAGATGGCAGCTACACCTGTCCGGAGCCAGGAACATGTAATAATTTTGTTTTAAAACTATATATTTTTATCATTTATGGGATCAAAGTGAAATATAATACATGCAATATTCTTTTGAAAGACATAAATGTTATCCTATCTACGTTAATGTGCTTTCTAAACACGAACATTTAAGACGCGAATAACCGGTCTTATTTGTACGAATGTAGTTTCTAATGAAGAATATTATGACAGTTTCTCTTTTGGATTAAATAAGTAGCATCTAGAAAATAAATGGTGTAAGTGTCATCTTTTTTTGTTTGATTAAAATTGTCAATAACATTTTTCTCAATTTTAATCAAACAAAAAAGATGGCATAAAATGTTATGGCATATAACATCACGTAATTGATTAAATAGCCTACACCATAAATATACAGTCTAGCCTGTCTATAAAGGTCATCCAAGGGAACCAGTAAAAGTGACATTTATGGAATGGTGGTCCTTATAATGACTCTACACCCATTTCGGAATACCATTCCTCATCACCAGACAAAAATTGTGGAAATCAAAATATTTTAAAGATTTTTGGGATGAGACAAAACAGAGACCAAAATGTATTTCACCGATCTATATTTTATGTGTGTATTTTCAGATTATGTGTGTTTTGATAACAGCTTCAGTTGGACAAGAAGTAAAAAGATATATTACCACACAGAGGTGTTAGTCGCTGACGAAACCATTATCACATATGAAATCAATGACTTAATCGAACATGGCGATTGGAAAACATTATGTGAAAAATTCGAAACTACGCATCTCTGAGACTGGTTCTAATGACCTTCCATATATACTCTTATCTGACTCGTATAGTCTCCCATATTATATTCCAAATTAACACATGATATTACCTGTTTATTATACTCACAGATTTGTACAGAATAATTATTTTCTGTATTGTTAAAATAAACAAATTTGGTAACATTTTAGTACAGTAAAAGCTCGATTTATAGCCACTGTTTGCTCAATGAAAATTTGGCAGTATTAAGGGTTTTACCAACAAATCGAGTTAAGACTTTTAGAGAAAAACATAGAAGAAAAGTATTTTGGGACTCCAGAATACTATGGTGATATGCGATGTGGCTAAGTTCTTTAGGGGCATCACAATTGGGTGTTACTTATATATGTGCATGTTTCTGAATGGAAAGGGACGTCGATTTGTCTGTTGATATATACAAATTTGATAAAAGGTCAAACGGATATGTCATTGTTGTTAACTGTCTATACCTGTGCACCCTATACATCAATATACTCGTCAATAGTAAATATCTAAATTAAAGGTCAAGCGGACATGCGTGAGTTTTACTAAGCTTCGTAAGTTAAGATTTTTATCATAAACGTAAGTTAAGATTTAATTACGTTTTACGGAACGCAGTGTCTTAAGTTTGAACTTACGAAACTCTCAAGTCTAATTTTTAACGTTACATAAGAAGCTTAGTAAAACTCACGCTAGGTCTTTGTTGTTTGTCTATAAAGTAACAGTTGTTTTTAAATGAACAATAATTGCTTGTATGAGTGTGATTTTATGAATCTGGTTTTGTTTTACAATTATATATGTATATATGTGTGTGTGTGTGTGTGTGTGTGTGTGTGTGTGTGAAACTTGTTCTATAATCTATGTTTAGGTATTTAACTTACTAACTTGTTATTACACGTGTATTAAAGAGATTTATTTCATTTAACATGTACATTAAGTCAACTGATAAATATTAAAAAATAATTAATATAAGCTCACTAGTTTTATATGAAATCAGATGATATAATGCAAAATAAACTGGAGAATGAAGAATTTCATATTAAACGTATTATATGCATGAAGTAATGCTAATTTTCGTTAAGCACGACTAAAGGGAGATAACTCAGATATATATTTTTTATTAATGCACCGTCACAACTGTCAAAATCGGACATTTGTGGGGTATATGATACAGAGTTGTTTTCGTAGTGCTAATATCAGCGAAAGATTGATTGATTGATCGAATGTCCCAGTCGAAAATAGTTCACTGATATCAAGACGTAACCAGTTATACCTGAAGTTGCAGAAATTCTTACCTTTGCAGTGCCCCAGGGCAATGTACATGCAGGTCAGGTTTCTTAACGTGCCGAGTCTGTGGCGACACGGGGCATAGGTTTTAGAGGTCTCTTCCGAAGGATCTTGTGACTTTATTTTCTAAACGTTCATAGTATTTGGCGAGAAAAAAAATGCTTAAATGTCTTGGTAAGACCCGGCATCGGTTCGAACACTCGCCTTCCAAATACGGAGCGAGCAATAAACTAACTAAGCTAACATAGTGGTTAATATCAGCTGGTGAGTCAATTTTGCATTTTTTTGCTATATCTCTTTGATCATACTAAACACTGCGGTAACTAACTTGGTAGAAGTGGGAGGTCGTGGGTTCGATCTCCAACCGGTCTGACCCAAGACATTGAAAGTGGGTTGTGACTGTTCTTTTGACAAACACTCGACATAACGATATGAAAGTTTCGGATTTCATAATGGAAACTTAAAATAAACTAGGTCCCCTGTTACGGTAGAGAACCCTATTGTATAATGCAGTCGATGCATGCACAAATTGTCTGCACCTTCGCCTATAGCTGGCGACGTCTAGATATAAGTGAAATATTCTTGACTGGGACGTGAAACACCATTACTCAACTGTACTCCTCTATAGTTAAATGGAATTTTTTTTATTTATATCGAGACGTTTAATTCAGGGATGCTGGACATAACCAGAGTACCCCAGAGAAAACACTGACCTTTGGCAAACGAACTGAGAAACTTCATTACACTAGGATCGGCCTCGGTGGGATTTAAACCTAGGCGATGATGAGAGGCGCTTTGATCCGTAAGAGAGAGCTTTAGACTATTCGGCCACCGAGACCCCGATATATTAGCTGGATAGACAACAGCCCCGATAAGGTTTTTCGGATTCAAGTTTAGGTAATCTCCCTTTTCTTATACCTAAGGAGTTGAGTGGCGTAATAGTGTTTAGGTTCTTTCACTTATATCGCGGCGGTCAGTTCAGGGTTTGTGAAAAAAACTCCAGTATCCACAGATAACCAACTACCTTTGGCAAGCGAACTGATAAACTTTCTAACAAAGGATTTGTGCAAGTTGGATTGGATTCTATGCTGTGAGAGTCGGTGTGATCTATAAGAGCAAGCTATAGCTTTAGACCATTTGTCCGCCGAAGCCCGATCGAACCCATGGGAAGATCAGTAGGAGTCAATCAGTTATAGGTCGGTTAGAATTATATTTTATGCTTCAGGCGAGATTTATTCACTTATATCGTTATGGTCAGTTCTAGTTAGCATGGTTAGGTAGAGCAAGCTAATGCAAAAATCATCGAATTTTTTAGTTTTCATGTTGTATGGCATGTTTAGAAAACAACGTATACACCCGGCAAGTTGCAAAACTAAGTGTATGTGTGTGTGTGTGTGTGTGTGTGTGTTCTTTAACTAGGTATAAAGCTAATCTCTCTCTCTCTCTCTCTCTCTCTCTCTCTCTCTGATCACAGAAAGAGAGAGAGAGGGGTAATATTACACACACACACACACACACACACACACACACACACACACACACAGATTCACACACACACGCACACACACACAGACAGAGAGGGAAATCACACACACACACACACTTACACAGGGAGAGAGAGAGAGAGAGAGCAGCTAGCTAAAAAAATCTTCAAGCACTGTACTGCCACTATACAATAACCAATAACTTGAGTAACCAAATTCATTCACTGAAGAACAAAACAATGTTTTTGTTAGTTATATATTCAAGCTTTCACTTAACATTAATCATCTGTGTCGAGATCATTTACACAAGTCACGTGTATAATAGTTCGTGGTCTGGTTTTTTACTAGTATGGCGACACCTTGAGGGGTTTCGCGGGAAAGAATGGAACAATCTAGAGGATTCACACACGCCTGTACAAAAAGTTTATAGTTTTCCAGACAATTAACCATTTCAGTATACATTCGCATCTGTGACCTTGACCTTTTAATCAATTACCTTCACCCTTACAGCAAAATGACCGTTGTATCAATACCTACAATATTCCAATATACATGCCTATATAAAAACTTTAAATTTCCAGATAATTAACAATTTACATATTTTTTGTATCCATGACCTTGACCTATGAAGTCATGACCTTCATTTACATCTCAAAATGAACGTTGTACAAATACCTATGACAATCCAATATACATGCCTATATACACGTGTATGTATAAAAAATTGATAGTTTTCCAGATAATTAACCATTTCTCGATGACCTTGACCTTTGAACTCATGACCTTCAATTACATATCAAAATGACACATTGCCTATATGGGGTGTCCAGGTTAGGTTGGTAGTCGTATCTACAGTACTTGTCTGTCAAAAA
Organism: Anadara kagoshimensis; assembly: GCA_021292105.1. Lineage (NCBI taxonomy): Eukaryota > Metazoa > Mollusca > Bivalvia > Arcoida > Arcidae > Anadara > Anadara kagoshimensis. Next base: position 51,094,417 of record CM037874.1, read on the forward strand.
AACAGACCTGGTGACATCTTGATATAAGTGAAATATTCTAGACTAGGAAAAACTCATTCAATCGATCGATTAAGGTGTGGGGGATTGTGCTCGACAGGTGACCAGGTAGCTCAATGGCAAAGCATTCTGTTAGTATGGGAAGGGCCAAGATTCAAAGTACATGTGAATAGGTTTTCCATGTGCGTTTGTCTCTGAGTCTCTTTTCTGTTCACAAAGGTATTAACCACTAAGCAACCATTACGCCAGTAAGGCCATGTTGGTTTAATATATATCTTAGTGTGAGAAAATTTGTTTGTTTGCTTTCCAAAGGTCTATGGTTTTCTCTTGGCACTCCAGTTTCCTCCATCATTCACAATATAACTGCCTTGATATAAGTGAAAATACTCTTGACTTTAGTTAAGAACTAGAAAAACTGTGAACCACAAGCTCACAAAAATACCCCCTGCTCCCAAAAATCCATCGGATCAAATTTTTAAATAGGAAGTGCACATCTACATTATATCACAAAGATTGTGTGAAAGTTTCATGAAAATCCATTGAAGGGTTTAGGAGGAGTTGCGGATAAGAAATAGGTACCCTAAGGTGTAATGGAAGGACGAACGGACACCCCTATCACTTTCTGTATATACCGCCCACTTTTTAAGCGGGGGGTATAAAAACCAGTTATATTATACTGGCATGTATCTAGACGATCAGTTCGGGAATAATGGAATGGATTAAACCTATTTACGCCCAAGTCAAGATTCTTTCAATTATATTAAGACGGTCAGTTCTGAGATGATGGGAGTCTAGAAATGGTGTTTTACTTCCCAGAGAAGATTTTTTCACTTAAACCAAGAGATGGTGAAGTTGAGTATTGATGCTTCATACCCGTTAAGATTCTAGCACTTGTCTTGATGGGGTGGAGTAATGGTGTTTATATTTAATTACTTCACAGTCAAGATTCTTCAAGATCCTGTTTCAGGCTGTCAAACTGCTGACATCCAATCCAGCTGTATTGATAGGTGGATTTAGTCGATGAATCTTCAAAGCTGCAACAGAAAATTAAAACGAACCACAAAGCAACGCATTCTATTCCAGGATAGAAGTTGATTTCGATAAAAAAATTTATCAGATTAAATTATAAATCAGGTACATAAAAATATAAAAAATTAGAATGAATCAAAGCACAGTTGAACAAATAAAAAACATGCAGATTTATAATTGTACTCTCTGAAAAAGTGGAACGATTGATTGATTAAATGGTTTTTTATTGAAAATGTATCATTTTTGTTATATTTTTTTTTAAATTTTATTGGGGAGCTTGCCCCAATACCCCCTAGAAAAACGCGCCTACATGTATACTTCGCATTGACAGTGCATAAATTATTTACCAACAAGTTCAGCTACCCCCCCTCCCTCCCCTGTATCAGGTGCACCGCTTTGTTTCTCCATCTTATTTGAGTACAGGATTGACAGTAAGCTGTACACAAAGTGCCGAGACCCCCGAATTAGTTGCCGAGCTATCGACAACTCCAGATGCTGAGAGATGAACGGCTCAGTGTTAAACTTTCGACAAGCCTGTACTGTAGAAATGACACATTGGGCTATTCCATTTTATAAGTGCGGCCCCCTAAGGAAGGCATGTCAATCATCATTTAGACACCCCCCTCCATAGCTTTCACATCCCCCCTACATAAAACCTCCAGACACTGTACTCAACCCCCCCCCCCTCCATGACACAAACTATATAGCCTGCAACCCCATCAACCTTGGGTAAGGAAGGCATGTGTCACAAATTTTACACCCCCCTCCATGGCACTGATAACCCCCCTCCATAAAAGAAATAAAATTCATATACCCCTCCATGGCACCGTTACACCCCCCTACATGACTCCTTCAAGAAATATTTATCTCTTAACATAGCATAAGCAAGGCATGTGTCACAAATTTTATACCCCCCTCCATGGCACTAAAACACCCCCCTCCATAAAAGAGATAAAATGAATACCCCCCTTCATGGCACTAAAACACCCCCCTACATAAAAGAAATAAAATGAATACCCCCCTCCATGACACGGTTACACCCCCCTACATGACTCGAAAGAAATTTCAACATACCTCTTTACATAACGTAAGGAAGGCATGTGTCACAAATTTTATACCCCCCTCCATGGCACTAAAACACCCCCTCCATAAAAGAAATAAAATACTTTCGATATGTCTGTGCATAGTAGCTTTTTTTATTTGTATTTACTCAAAAAATAATTTGGTAAAGAAATGGTTACTTTATTATGGGTACGAATTCAAAGCGGTACGTTAAATCCTACCACACAAATATTTAAACTGACGTGCCATCATTGATCTTGTGAAGTTTAAAATGGATAAGTTGTGTGAAAATAAGCGTGTGAAGATCAGAAGACAACCGTCAACTTGTGCGGATCATATGCAATTCAGATATAGAATATAATTGTTAACATAGTTGGACTCGTATACTCGCTAATGATAAATCTCGAAATTACTTTGAGTAATCACTTTGTCTGGTTTCACAAAGTTTACACATAAACAAAATACATGGTCTAACCGTCCTTACCTGATATTTTCATCCTGGTGAATGACAGAATGTCCTGCAGCGATCAAAATCATTGTCTGATGTCTCCAATTTCCTCTGTTTTTTGGCGGTTTTTCACTGTATATTCCGCCTATTGACAGGAGAACTAACGTGGCTATTCTAAGCGCACCTTTACAGACTATATTATGTTCGTGTATCCGTAAATCTAAATGGACACATGAATGGGCGTCATGTTTGATCTATGAACAAAATGGCTTCTTTGGTAGGTATCTCGAGATGCCGATCACTGATTGGAAAAGAGATGCATTGAACTTTGACCTCAGCGAAATCGTACGACTGAACATTACGTGGAATTTGGCGCGGTTTTTGCGCATTGGTAGACAGGGTTGAGTTTATACATTTACTATAAATTTTGTACATAAAATAGAAAAAATATAAAAATACCGTTATTTTCTTAATACTTTAAAATATATTTTTACCGACTTTCAAGTTGATACCTGAAGTGGCGTTTTCACACAAGCTGTTTCAAGAGGCTGAATGCAGTGTGGAAAATTTCCGCCAGACTGCACGTGCTTAGACGCGGAATTTTTTTATTTTGAGCAATAGGGTCAACTTTGAACACTTATTGTGGATTTTGTGTACAAGATAGCAAAAATATAAAAATACCGTTTTTTCCGCAAGATCTTAAACTTTTTTCGGTCAATGGACGACTTTTTCGTACAATGAACGGTTATTGAGCAGGAGTCGATTAAACAAATGTCAAATCAATTATTTTTTGGAAAAATCCAATTTTTGCATGTTTGACCATAAAATTAAGTGTGATACCGATTTTTCCCAAAAAATTCACCAAGTTAGATAGCTAGATCGCATTAGACTCCATAAACTCAGAAAGTTTTAGCAAAATCTATAAGTGGCTTCATATTCGTTCCCAAGATGCTGATATATGCTGCTAAAAAGGAGAAAGTTGTCGCCTTTATCATTTCACATCCAGAGGATGTTCCGAATGAATTCGGAACTAATCCTCTAGATTGTTCCATTCTTTATTATTCTTTACATACTAGTATGGCGACACCTTAAGGGGTTTCGCGGGAAAGAATGGAACAATCTAGAGGATTTCCATTGTATTCCAATAAACATGCCTGTACAAAAAGTTTATAGTTTCCCAGACAGTTAACCATTTCAGTATACTTGTGCATCTGTGACCTTGACCTTTCAATCAATGACCTTCATCTTTACAGCAAAATGACCATTGTATCAATACCTACAATATTCCAATATACATGCACATAAAAAAGTTTAAGGTTTTCCAGATAATTAACAATTTAAATATTTTTTGTATCTATGACCTTGACCTTGACCTATGAACTCATGACCTTCATTTACATCTCAAAATAAATGTTGTACAAATACCTACAATAATCCAATATACATGCCTATATACACATGTATGTATAAACAAGAGGGTCACAAGGCCCTGGGCGCTCACCTGACAATAATTTAAATTCTACACATTTTTTAATTAATGTTAACAGGGTTCATTTTTAGATAATATAAACTTGACCTAGCACTTGTCCTGAACATTGTTCTGGACAAATTATATAAAGATTGGACAAAACATATGGACTCTAGAATGTTTTTTATGATTTGATGTAGTAACCTAGTTATTGACCCAACATGACCTATATACAAACTTGACCTTGCTTTGGTCATGAACATCATTCTGGACAAATTATATGAAGATTGGACAAATAATATCATAAATATGTACTCTAGTGTGTTAACAAGGTTTTTCTATGATTTGACATAGTGACCTACTTATTGACCCAACATGACCCATATACAAACTTGGTCTTGCTCTGGTCCTGAACATCATTCTGGACAAATTATATATGACAATTGGACAAAACATATGGACTCTAAGAGTGTTAACAAGGTTTTTCTATGATTTGACCCAGTGACCTACTTATTGACCAAACATGACCCATATACAATCTTGACCTTGCTTTGGTCATGAACATTGTTCTGGACAAATTATATCAAGATTGGACAAAAAATATGGACGCTAGTGTGTTAACAAGGTTTTTCTATGATTTGACCTAATAACCTACTTATTGACCCAACATGACCCATATATTACCTTGACCTTGCTTTGGTCATGAAAATTGTTCTGGACAAATTATATGAAGATTGGACAAAACATATGGACTCTAAACTAGTGTTAACAACATTTTTTCTTTAATTTGATCTAGTGACCTACATGTACTTATTGAACCAATATGACCCATATATGAACTTGACCTTGCTTTGGTCATGAACATCATTCTGGACAAATTATATGACAATTGGACAAAAAATATGGACTCTAAGAGTGTTAACAAGGTTTTTCTCTGATTTGACCCAGTGACCTACTTATTGACCCAACATGACCCATTTACAATCTTGACCTTGCTTTTGTCATGTATATTGTTCTGGACAAATTATATGAAGATTGGACAAAACATATGGACTCTAGAGTGTTAATAAGATTTTTCTTTAATTTCATGTAGTGACCTACTTGTTGAACCAACATGACCCATATATGAACTTGACCCTGCTTTGGTCATGAATATCGTTCTGGACAAATTATATGAAGATTGGACTAAAATGTGGACTCTAGAGTGTTAACAAGGTTTTTCTATGATTTGACCCAGTGACCTACTTATTGACCAAACATGACCCGTATACAAACTTGACCTTGCTTTGGTCATGAAAATTGTTCTGGACAAATTATATGAAGATTGGACATAACATATGGACTCTAAACTAGTGTTAACAACATTTTTCTTTAATTTGATCTAGTGACCTACTTATTGAACCAATATGACCCATATATGAACTTGACCTTGGTTTGGTCATGAACATTGTTCTGGACCAATTGTATGAAGATTGGATAAAAATATGGACTCTAGAGTGTTAAAAAGGTTTTTCTATGATTTTACCAAGTGACTGACTTTTTGACCCAACATGACCCATATACGAACTTGACTTAGCTTTTGTCCTCAACACCATTCTGGACAAGTTTGATGAAGTTATAACAAAACCTGTTGCCTCTCTAGAGTGTTAAGAATGAAAAGTTGATGAACAACACAGGACGCACGATGAACAAAGACTGATCACAATAGCTCACTTGAGCACTTTGTGCTCAGGCGAGCTAAAAATTGTTAGATTTCCAGATGATTAACCATTTCGATTTTCTGTTGTTTCTATGACCTTGACCTTTGAACTCATGACCTTCATTTACATATCAAAATGACACATTGTCTACATGGGGTGTCCAGGTTAGGTTGGTACTCGTATCTACAGTACTTGCATTTCAAACTGACAAATGTTTAAAACAGACCTGGTGACATCTTGATATAAGTGAAATATTCTGGGCTAGGAAAAACTCATTCAATCGATCGATTAAGGTGTGGTGGATTGTGCTCAACATGTGACCAGGTAGCTCAATGGCAAAGCATTCTGTTAGTATGGGAAGGTCCCAGTTTACCATGTGCATTTGTCTCGGAGTCTCTTTTCTGTTACAAAGGCAACCATTATCCCATTGAGGCCATGTTGGTTTAATAGATCTTAGTGTGAGAAAGTTTGTTGGTTTGCTTTCCAAAGGTCTGTGGTTTTCTCTTGGCACTCCAGTTTCCTCCATCATTCATCATATAACAGCCTTGATAGTGATACAAGTGAAAATACTCTTGAGAAGATTAAAATGTAAAGTTAACACACGACGCACGACGGACGATTGCAATAGCTCATCTGAGTCTTTGGCCCAGGTCAGCTAAAAACACATTTAAATTATACTGGTATATATCTAGACAATCAGTTCGGGAATGGTGGAATGGATTAAAAGTGTTTTACACCCAAGTCTAGATTCTTTCACTTATATTGAGACGGTCAGTTCTGAGATGATGGAAGTCTTGAAATGGTGTTTTACTTCCCACACAAGATATTTTTTCACTTATACCAAGAGTTGGTGAAGTTGAGTATTGATGCTTCATACCCGTTAAGATTCTATCACTTATCTTGATTGGTTGGATTAATGGTGTTTTATATTTAATTACTTCCCAGTCAAGATTCTTCAAGATCCTGTTTCAGGCTGTCAAATTGCTGACATCAAAACCAGCTGTATATTGATAGGTGGATTTAGTCGATGAACCATCAAAGCTGCAACAGAAAATTAAAACGGACCACAAAGCAACGCATTCTAGGATAGAAGTAGATTTCAAGAAATAAAAAATCTGAATAAATTATATAAATAAGTACATAAAAATTTAAAATCTCACGAGTGATCAACATGATCAAATAGATGAATAAATGAAAGACATGGAAACATTTAAAATGATTGTATATTCTGAATAAGTGGATCAATTGAGTGATTGATTGAATTGTTTTTTTACATGCAGTCAAGAATATTTCTTTTATATTGAGATATCACCAGCTATTGGTGAAGTGGCAGACATTTTTGATGTTCTCACAGCAAGCTGTGATGTGGTTTTTATATGTACCACACCTGCCGTGGCACTGGACATCATTCTAACTGCTGAATTCTTGGTAAAATAAGTCAGTACCTATTTTTAAGTGGCTGGGATTCGAACCCACAACCTCCCACGTGGAGCAAGCAATCTAATGATTGAGCTACTGCAGTGGTTTCTGAATGAGTAACCCTGTATAATACCCCACTCAAGATTCTCATATAAAAAAGAGGTAAATTTTGTGGGTTTCAATTCTGAGAGGGTGGAGGAAATCAGAGTACCTGAAAAAAAACTATTGAGCTGACAATGTAATTTTATATACTGTGAAGCCAAGGTCCTTGATGATTAAGTTGTCTAAATGTATAAAACACAAGCTGACTGTTATAGATCAGTGTCTCTCAATACCTAGGTTAGAATCTCACTTCTGAGTGTGAGATGGAGATATCTCAGTAGCTGATAGAATGTTCTTGGAAATAGCAAGGTCCATCAAGAATACACTAAAAATAAGACTGAACAAATAAGGGGGAAACACATGTTGGGCTACTGATTATAGCAACACTGTCAGTCATAGGCGTAGGAGCAGGGGGGGGGGGGCAGTCCCCCCCCCCCCCAATGTCAGAGAAGGTTTAACAGGAAATATCCATCTTGTAACCGATTAATTATCAATTTCATCATTATACTTGTAAACGAGCATCTTGAAATTCACCCTTAGAAACGGCTCACAGCATCTCCAATGGCAGGGGTGGATCCATAATTTTTTGAAAGGTGGGGTTGAGAATTATATCAATGCTAGGTGCGAGCGCCTTCCAGAAACGAGGGTTCAGAAATACAGAAATGGGTTGTTATATTACCATAAGGGGGTCTCATCAGTCAATAGCTCTCTCTCTCAGTGGGGGATTCAGCGGGAGGGGTAGGGGGGCATATACCCCCCTTTTATGTTGCTAATATTGCACCAGAATGCAGGATTTTTGCGCCATTTTTAAAAAAAATTGCTGGTGGAGCATGCCCCCGGACCCCCTAGAAGGTTCGAGCCTTCGGCTCTCACATTGTACCCCCGTTCCGAAAGTTCTAGATTCGCCTCTGTCTGTCTGTCTCTCTCTTTTTTCTTTGGACTTAATTATGTCATGCAGTTAGTTATTTGTACAATTTTGTCTTAATATCTCACTACTTTTCAGTTTCTCACTCAGAACGCTGCAAAATTTTCCGGGGTACCCCCATATCCATCTCCAATGAGAGGGTTCATTATGGAACTTGTGTCATACGGTTATTCTATATAATCTTGCCTTGATATCACAGTATTTTAACCTATCAAAACACCGCAAATTACATTGAACTTAGTTTTGAAAATTTTACAGGGGAGGCCCCTCCCTGGACCCCCACCCATCATACCGAAGCTAGTCATTTCGTACCATAACCATTTCGTACCCAAATTTACCATTTCTTATCCAACTCTGTCCATTTCGTACCATGCTATATGACCAATTAGTACCCAACTCTGTCCATTTCATACCATGCTATATGACCAATTCGTACCATAACCATTTCGTACCATGACCATTTTGTACCCAACTCTGTCCATTTCGTACCATGCTATATGACCAAGTCGTACCATAACCATTTCGTACCCAAATTTTTTCATTTCTATGGTACGAAATGGCTAGCAAATTTTTATGACATTATTTGTTGATTATATTTAAAAAATGTTCTTCATTAATAAGAATTTATTTAAAGTGTTACTTATTAGCCTGATATGAAGAACGGGAAAAAAAGAAAATTGATAAGATTCTCTACTTTATCATTTGGGAATTTCGTGACCGGGCTTTTTTTTTGCAATGTTTTAGATCTGATGCCCTTAGTTCAGCAAAACACATTGTTTTTTAACATAGATTATCAAAGTCCAAGCTTTTTTTAAGATGTTCATCTTATTCAGTTTTCATATCATGTTGAGAGAGAGAGAGACTTTCACGAAATTTATTGTAGTAATTGGTAACACTTCACTATAATGTGGTACGAAATGGTAGCAATGTAGTGGTAATATATGGTAAAATGGCTTGAGTGTATGGTACAAAATGGTAGTTGATATGGTACGAAATGACTATAATTCTCTCATACCCTCCCCCCTCGTGCCTGCGGCACGACATGGACATAGCTTCGGTTTCCCCCCCCCCCCCATTATTAAAAACCCTCCTACGCCTATGTCAGTGTCTCAATGTGAACACTAAAAGGTGTTGAAAGTTGTGTATTGACACTGTGATGTCAGTTGGCCATTTTTTTTACTTCTATGATAATGCCTAAAAGATTCAGAAAATTCTGAAAATAATCAGGTACTCCACCGTCCTGGCGTTAATTTTGTTTACATTTTTGTCATTTATTTTTATTACTGATTTATTTAAAAAATAGCTTGAACTTAAGCCTTGTCATTATCGAATGAGCTGCCTCATTGTGGATAAGTCAAAGTACCAAAGGACCAAATGAATTGCCGAGTTGTCCAAGGAACAACTGTTGCCGAGGGGCTGAGAGTAGGCAGCTCAGTGTTTAACTTTCGACATGCCTGTACATAATTTGTCCGACAAGTAGCTTCTGCTTGCTGTCGATCTCGGACTCTAATCAGATAATTACTTCGAGTAATCACTTTGTCTGGTTTCACAAAGTTTACACATAAACAAATGTAAACAATGACATCATTACTACAAAACATCTCATAACATAATTCAGTGGTTTTCTGTGGTAAAATGTATTTTTTTCACATAAAGTATTGGGTTTTTTATTATTTTAATGACCTAATAGGAAATGTGTGTATCTACAACCCTTCGTATCAGGTCTCGTCCTTTTTTCGTAGCTGTACCACTACTCGTCGTGAATGCACAGAAATCTACTGTTACCAGCTAGTGTATACCAGTACCCAGTCAGTGGATTTACTGTTAAGGGGGGGGGGATAAAATATATTTTAAAATCCATACATTACTTCTCATTTTTGTCACGATCGGCGATACCATTTTTGTTATTTAAAAATCTGAATGTTGAGTAAATATATGCACATACCTTCTGCAGTATTTTTCGTGGTTTTTGTCGCTACCGAACAAACGTGTGTAATCATTAGTTTTTGTGACCTTGACCGATTGTGTTTACATGTGTCAACTGGTTCGGGAGCAGTCATTTTCTTTATTTGAAAAGCTATATTTTTAGATTGGCCATGATATTGGTATAACAATACGCAGAAATATTTTAACAAAAATAAACTTTTACTCAAATTACCTCAAGTTTTCGCCTCTTCAGTAAAGTTTGGGCCGGCGCCATGCTGGATTCTTTCGTTGTAACCCCCCCCCTCTCCCTCGTTAGCGTCTGTTTGAACTGCTCAAATCTAGGCACTGCATCTGGAATCAACCACATCGATTATGTTGACATCATCAGTCTGCTGGTTGTGTACGAACACCTCCATCTCAAAGTGCTTGACGCATTGATTTCGGCACAACTCCTCGACAACAAGTCGTCCGCTTTGGCCACCTGAAGTGGAGTTACAGTTGAAGGCAGCACGATAAACCATGGTTTTCCGCTATTGAAAACTTGTGTCTTTTGTCCATAATGAGTTAAAACATTCCATTTAGTTTCTTACGGCATATAACACCTCATAATAACATGTAATAACGCCACATTCCCCATCCGGCCATCGTAACTGTTTGTCAAACATGGCTTCTTGAAGGTATTTCCGAGATGCCGACCGCTGATTGGATAATTATAATGATATGCATAAACAGAAATCGGATTTCAGCTCGTGCAAAATAGCGCACTTCTTAGGGGAATAGAAATTTATAATTTAAAGAGTTATTGTAAATTTTGTACGAAACATAGAAAAAATATAAAAATACCGTTATTTTCTAAATACTTTAAAATATATTTTGACCGACTTTCAAGTTGATAACTAAAGAAATGACTGCGTTTTTGAGAAAATTCATTCCCCCAGTCTGCACGTGCCGGTTCGCGGATTTTTTTTTATTTTTATGATTTGTCGACTTTAAACACTTATTGTGGATTTTGTGTACAAGATAGAAAAAATATAAAAATACCGTTTTTTTCGCGAGACCTTAAACTTTTTTCGGTCAATGGACGACTTTTTCGTACAATGAACGGTTATTCAACGGGAGTGCGTTAAACTTGATGTTTTCTGAAAAATCCATTTTTTGCATTTTTGACCCAAAAAATAAGTATGACCCGGGATTTTTCATAAAATTCGACAATTTAGATATAGATCGCATCAGACTCCATAACCTCTGAAATTTTTATCAAAATCGTATGAAGCTTTCCCTTTCTTCCCCAAGATGCTGTAATACGCGGCAAAATAGGAGAAAGTTGTCGCCTTTATCATTTCACATCCAGAGGATGTTCCGAATGAATTCGGAACTAATCCTCTAGATTGTTCCATTCTTTAATAGTATGGCGACACCTGAGGGGTTTCGCGGGAAAGAATGGAACAATCTAGAGGATCTCATTGTATGTATTCCAATACACATGCCTGTACAATAGTTTATAGTTTCCCAGACAATTAACCATTTCAGTATACTTGCGCATCTGTGACCTTGACCTTTCAATCAATGACCTTCATCTTTACAGCAAAATTACCATTGTATCAATACCTACAATATTCCAATATACATGCATATAAAAAAAGTGTAAGGTTTTTCAGATAATTAACAATTTAAATATTTTTTGTATCTATGACCTTGACCTATGAACTCATGACCTTCATTTAGATCTCAAAATGAATGTTGTACAAATACCTACAACAATCCAATATACATGCCTATATACACATGTATGTATAAACAAGAGGGTCATGAGGATCTGGGCGCTCACCTGAGAATGATTTAAATTCTACACATTTTGTTAATTAATGTTAACAGGGTTCATTTTTAGTTAATATAAACTTGACCTAACTTTTGTCCTGAACATTGTTCTGGACAAATTATATAAAGATTGGACAAAACATATGGACTCTAGAATGTTTTTTATGATTTGAAGTAGTAACCTAGTTATTGACCCAACATGACCCATATACCAACTTTACCTTGCTTTGGTCATGAACATCATTCTGGACAAATTATATGAAGATTGGACAAATAATATCATAAATATGTACTCTAGAGTGTTAACAAGGTTTTTCTATGATTTGACATAGTGACCTACTTATTGAACCAACATGATCCATCAACGATGGACTCTAGAGTGTTAACAAGGTTTTCTATGATTTGACTAAGTGACCTACTTATTGACCCAACATTTTCTATATACAAACTTGACTTAGCTTTTGACCTTTTGACATTATTCTGGACATGTTTGATGAAGATATAACAAAAATTGTGGCCTCTAGAGTGTTAACAAGCAAATGTTGACCCACGCCGAACAACGGATGACACACGATAGACAAAGACTGGTCACAATAGCTCACTTGAGCTCAGGTGAGCTAAAAAGGTCTCAGGTTAGAGTACGTGTTTTCTATGTGCATCTTTTTCTTTTCTATAACAAAAGTATTATTAACCAACCATTAAGCCCAATAACTATTAACCCAGTAAGGCCATGTTTGGTTTGGCAGATCTTAGTGTGAGAAAGTTTTTCGGTTTGCTTTCCAAAGGTCAGAGGTTTTCTTTGTACACTCCAGTTTCCTCTACCATTCATGATATAACTGCCTTGATATAAGTGAAAATACTCTTGACTGGGGAAAATGCAGCTTCATTATACTGGCATGTATCTAGACAACCAGGTCTGGAATGGTGAAATGGATTAAAATGGTTTTATTCCCCAGTCAAGATTCTTTCACTAATATTCAGACGGTCAGTTCTGAGATGATGGAGTGGAGAAATGGTGTTTTACTTCCCACACAAGATCATTTCACTTATACAGAGAGAATCAGTTCTGGGTTGGTGTGGTAGAGTATTAATACCTCTATCAAGATTCTATCAGTTGATGTCAAGACAGTCAGTCCTGAGATGATGGTGTGGAGTAATGGTGTTTTATTTTAATTACTTCTCCAGTCAAGATTCTTCAAATTTTTGTTCATGGCTGTCAAACTGCCAACATCCAAACAAGCTGTATATTGATGGGTGGATCTAGTTGATGAACCATCAAAACTGCAACAGAAAATTAAAACGGACCACAAAGCAACGCATTCTATTTCAGGATAGTTCTAAGTTGATTTTGATAAATAAGAATTTATCAGATTAAATTATAAATCAGGTACATAAAAATACAAAAAATTAGAATGAATAAAAGCACAGTTGAACAAATGAAAAACATGCAGATTTATAATTGTACTCTCTGAAAGAGTGGAATGATTGATTGATTAAATGGTTTTTTACATCTTAGTCAAGAATATTATATTATATCGAGACGTCACCAGCTATAGGTGAAGTGGCAGAAATTTTTACCTTTAATGTGTGCTCAGGGCAGGGTACAGTAAGGTTATTTTATTTGCCACACCTGCTATGACAGATGATTGCAATCAGTCTCTTTTGTTGGACCTTCATTTCTAAAAACTGAATACTTGGCTAAAGAACACTTACAAATTTATTTCACTTATTTTAAAGTATTGATCATACCTAGCTGGGGTTCGAATCCACAACCTCCCATATACTGAGCAGTTGAACTACCACTGTGACAGTGGTTTTTTGAATGGGTGGGGTAAAACTGAATATTTTTTTCACTTATGGTATGTCAGAGAAGTCAATACTGGGATGGTGGAGGAAATCGGAGTACCTGAAAAACCAAGCCTTCAGCTAGTGAGTTGAAAATGTAATTTTGTGTGTGAGGGTCCTTGATATTAAGTTGTCCAAAGCACAGGCTTACTGTTAAAGATCAGTGTCTCTCAATACCTAGGTTAGAATCCCACTTCAGCAGTGAGAAAGTTTGTATTTGTGAGTGAGAGATGGACATCGCAGTAGCTAATAAAATGTTCTTGGAAATAGCCAGGTCCATCAAGAATACACTTTGTTACTTCAACTAATTAGAGTCTTAGAATGACGCCAAGCTACAGTGCAGGCCAGTTTAAAGTTTAACATTTTAGTGCAGAATTGGCCACCCGTAATCTATAACTTGGCATCTTTTATGCAGCTGCTGTCCACAGCTATTTGGCCTCTCAACCATTCGTTAGGTAAAAACATTGATTCAGTAAACAGGACTAGTCAGTAGTCACCCATATATTGACGTGTTTTGGAGAGAAATTTTGAAATTGTCTAACTATGGAGTTAGTCAAAGAGAGATTATTAGGAGAATAAGCAGAGAGGATAACATTCGTATATCAACACTGTCAGTAAACACCGAGTGAGTGAGTGAGTAATGGTGTTTAACGTCCCAGTCAAGAATATTTCACTTATATCGAGACGTCGCCAGCTATAGGCGAAGGTGCAGAAATTTTGCCTGTGCGTTGCGCTGATGGCATTATACAGCAGGGTTCTTTAGCGTGCCAAGCCCACCATGACACGGGACCTCGTTTATTTTAAGTTCCCATCCGAAAGAACCGTGACTTTCATTTCGTAATACCGAGTGCTTGGCGAAAGAACAGTCACTACCCACTTTCAAGTCTTGGGTCAGACCCGGTCGGGGTTCGAACCCACGACCTTCCACTTACGGAGCGAGCACTCTACCAACTGAGCTACCGCAGTGGTTGTCAGTAAACACCGAGAAGGTGTTGAAACTTGTGTATTGGAGCCAGGTACTAGTATCTGATGATGACAACAGATTAACAGATTAAATAAGGATTATGAGTTTATGACAATTAAATAATTAAATCAAAGGAACTGTGATGGCAGTAGGCCAATTTTCTTTTTGTTTTAAAATCCCGCTCCATGATAATGCCAACTCCATAAGTGGAAGGTCTTAGGTTCGATCCCCGTCCGGGTCTGACCCAAGACTTGGAAAGTGGGTCGCGACTGTTATTTCGCCAAGCACTCGGCATTACGAAATGAAAGTCACGGTTCTTTCGAATGGGAACTTAAAATAAACAAGGTTTCATGTCATGATGGGCTTGGCAAGCTAAAGAACCATGCTGTATGATGCCATAAGCGCAACACACTGGCAAAATTGCTGCACCTTTGCCTGTAGCTGGCGACTTCTCGATATAAGTGAAATATTATTGACTGGGATGTTAAACACCATTACTCAACTCAACTTCATGATAATGCCATTAATGGAACATAAAAAGATTCAGAAAATTCTGAAAATAATCAGGTACTCCACCGTCCTGGCATTAATTTTATTTACATTTTTGTCATTTATTTTTATTATTGATTTATTTAAAAAATAGCTTGAACTTAAAAGCCTTGTCATTATCGAATGAGCTGCCTCATTGTGGATAAGTCAGAGTACCGAAGGACCAAATGAATTGCCGAGTTGTCCAAGGAACTACTGTTGCCGAGGGGCCGAGAGTTGGGCAGCTCAGTGTTTAACTTTCGACATGCCTGTACATAATTTGTCCGACAAGTAGGCTAGCTTCTGCTTGCTGTCGACCTCGGACTTTAATCAGATAATTACTTCGAGTAATCACTTTGTCTGGTTTCACAAAGTTTACACACAAACAAAAAACATGATCCTTACCTGATATAATCATCGACATCGTGATGAAATAATATTTATGTCCTGCAGCGCTCAAAATTATCAGACTGATGTCTCCATGTGCTCCAATAGCGGTTGCACTATTTATTCCGCCTATTGACAGGAGAACTAACGTGGCTATTCTAAGCGCACCTTTGCAGACTATATTGTGTCCCTGCATCCATAAATCTAAATGGACACTTGAATAGGAGTCATGTTTGATCTATGTGCTTGACGCATTGATTGCGGCACAACTCCTCAACAAATCTTTGTCGTCCGCTTTGGCCACCTGAAGTGGGGTTACAGTTGAAGGCAGCACGATTAACCATGGTTTTCCGCTATTGAAAACTTGTGTCTTTTGTCCATAATGAGTTAAAACATTCCATTTAGTTTCTTATGGCATATAACACTTCATAATAACGTCTAATAACGCCACATTCCCCATCGTAACTGTTAGTCAAATATGGCTTCTTGAAGGTAATCCGAGATGCCGACCGCTGATTGGATAATTATAATGATATGCATAAACAGAAATCGGATTTCGGCTCGTGCAAAATAGCGCACTTCTTGGGGGAATAGAAATTTATAATTTAAATAGTTATTGTAAATTTTGTACGAAACATAGAAAAAATATAAAAATACCGTTATTTTCTAAATACTTTAAAATATATTTTGACCGACTTTCAAGTTGATAACTAAAGAAATGACTGCGTTTTTGAGAAAATTCATTCCCCCAGTCTGCACGTGCCGGTTCGCGGATTTTTTTTTATTTTTATGATTTGTCGACTTTAAACACTTATTGTGGATTTTGTGTACAAGATAGAAAAAATATAAAAATACCGTTTTTTTCGTGAGACCTTTATCTTTTTTCGGTCAATGGACGACTTTTTCGTACAATGAACGGTTATTCAAAGGGAGTGCGTTAAACTTGACTGTTTTCTGAAAAATCCATTTTTTGCATTTTTGACCCAAAAAATAAGTATGACCCGGGATTTTTTCATAAAATTCGACAATTTAGATAGGTAGATCGCATCAGACTCCATAACCTCTGAAATTTTTATCAAAATCGTATGAAGCTTTCCCTTTCTTCCCCAAGATGCTGTAATACGCTGCTAAAAAGGAAAAAGTTGTCGCCTTTATCATTTCACATCCAGAGGATGTTCCGAATGAATTCGGAACTAATCCTCTAGATTGTTCCATTCTTTAAATGTAGACTATCGTAAACTAATATTTTAATGTTTTAATTTTATGTGGAATATAAAAATACACCGTTACTAGTATGGCGACACCTTGAGGGGTTTCGCGGGAAAGAATAGAACAATCTAGAGGATTCACACACGCCTGTACAAAAAGTTTATAGTTTTCCAGACAATTAACCATTTCAGTATACTTTCGCATCTGTGACCTTGACCTTTCAATCAATTACCTTCACCCTTACAGCAAAATGACCGTTGTATCAATACCTACAATATTCCAATATACATGCCTATATAAAAACTTTAAATTTCCAGATAATTAACAATTTACATATTTTTTGTATCCATGACCTTGACCTATGAAGTCATGACCTTCATTTACATCTCAAAATGAACGTTGTACAAATACCTATGACAATCCAATATACATGCCTATATACACGTGTATGTATAAAAAATTGATAGTTTTCCAGATAATTAACCATTTCTCGATGACCTTGACCTTTGAACTCATGACCTTCAATTACATATCAAAATGACACATTGCCTATATGGGGTGTCCAGGTTAGGTTGGTAGTCGTATCTACAGTACTTGTCTGTCAAAACTGACAAATGTTTAAAACAGACCTGGTGACGTCTTGATATAAGTGAAATATTCTAGACTAGGAAAAACTCATTCAATCGATCGATTAAGGTGTGGGGGATTGTGCTCGACAGGTGACCAGGTAGCTCAATGGCAAAGCATTCTGTTAGTATGGGAAGGGCCAAGATTCAAAGTACATGTGAATAGGTTTTCCATGTGCGTTTGTCTCCGAGTCTCTTTTCTGTTCACAAAGGTATTAACCACTAAGCAACCATTACGCCAGTAAGGCCATGTTGGTTTAATATATCTTAGTGTGAGAAAATTTGTTTGTTTGCTTTCCAAAGGTCTATGGTTTTCTCTTGGCACTCCAGTTTCCTCCATCATTCACAATATAACTGCCTTGATATAAGTGAAAATACTCTTGACTTTAGTTAAGAACTAGAAAAACTGTGAACCACAAGCTCACAAAAATACCCCCTGCTCCCAAAAATCCATCGGATCAAATTTTTAAATAGGAAGTGCACATCTACATTATATCACAAAGATTGTGTGAAAGTTTCATGAAAATCCATTGAAGGGTTTAGGAGGAGTTGCGGATAAGAGATAGGTACCCTAAGGCTAAGGTGTAATGGAAGGACGAACGGACACCCCTATCACTACCGGTATATACCGCCCACTTTTAAGCGGGGGTATAAAAACCAGTTATATTATACTGGCATGTATCTAGACGATCAGTTCGGGAATGGTGGAATGGATTAAACCTATTTACGCCCAAGTCAAGATTCTTTCAATTATATTAAGACGGTCAGTTCTGAGATGATGGGAGTCTAGAAATGGTGTTTTACTTCCCAGAGAAGATTTTTTCACTTAAACCAAGAGATGGTGAAGTTGAGTATTGATGCTTCATACCCGTTAAGATTCTAGCACTTGTCTTGATGGGGTGGAGTAATGGTGTTTATATTTAATTACTTCACAGTCAAGATTCTTCAAGATCCTGTTTCAGGCTGTCAAACTGCTGACATCCAATCCAGCTGTATTGATAGGTGGATTTAGTCGATGAATCTTCAAAGCTGCAACAGAAAATTAAAACGAACCACAAAGCAACGCATTCTATTCCAGGATAGAAGTTGATTTCGATAAAAAAATTTATCAGATTAAATTATAAATCAGGTACATAAAAATATAAAAAATTAGAATGAATCAAAGCACAGTTGAACAAATGAAAAACATGCAGATTTATAATTGTACTCTCTGAAAAAGTGGAACGATTGATTGATTAAATGGTTTTTTATTGAAAATGTATCATTTTTGTTATATATTTTTTTAAATTTTATTGGGGAGCTTGCCCCAATACCCCCTAGAAAAACGCGCCTACATGTATACTTCGCATTGACAGTGCATAAATTATTTACCAACAAGTTCAGCTACCCCCCTCCCTCCCCTGTATCAGGTGCACCGCTTTGTTTCTCCATCTTATTAGAGTACAGGATTGACAGTAAGCTGTACACAAAGTGCCAAGACCCCCGAATTAGTTGCCGAGCTATCGACAACTCCAGATGCTGAGAGATGAACGGCTCAGTGTTAAACTTTCGACAAGCCTGTACTGTAGAAATGACACATTCGGCTATTCCATTTTATAAGTGCGGCCCCCTAAGGAAGGCATGTCAATCATCATTTAGACACCCCCCTCCATAGCTTTCACATCCCCCCCTACATAAAACCTCCAGACACTGTACTCAACCCCCTCCATGACACAAACTATATAGCCTGCAACCCCATCAACCTTGGGTAAGGAAGGCATGTGTCACAAATTTTACACCCCCCTCCATGGCACTGATAACCCCCCTCCATAAAAGAAATAAAATTCATATACCCCTCCATGGCACCGTTACACCCCCCTACATGACGCCTTCAAGAAATATTTATCTCTTAACATAGCATAAGGAAGGCATGTGTCACAAATTTTATACCCCCCTCCATGGCACTAAAACACCCCCCTCCATAAAAGAAATAAAATGAATACCCCCTTCATGGCACTAAAACACCCCCTACATAAAAGAAATAAAATGAATACCCCCCTCCATGGCACGGTTACACCCCCCTACATGACTCGAAAGAAATTTCAACATACCTCTTTACATAACGTAAGGAAGGCATGTGTCACAAATTTTATACCCCCCTCCATGGCACTAAAACACCCCCTCCATAAAAGAAATAAAATACTTTCGATATGTCTGTGCATAGTAGCTTTTATTTTATTTGTATTTACTCAAAAAATAATTTGGTAAAGAAATGGTTACTTTATTATGGGTACGAATTCAAAGCGGTACGTTAAATCCTACCACACAAATATTTAAACTGACGTGCCGTCATTGATCTTGTGAAGTTTAAAATGGATAAGTTGTGTGAAAATAAACGTGTGAAGATCAGAAGACAACCGTCAACTTGTGCGGATCATATGCAATTCAGATATAGAATATAATTGTTAACATAGTTGGACTCGTATACTCGCTAATGATAAATCTCGAAATTACTTCGAGTAATCACTTTGTCTGGTTTCACAAAGTTTACACATAAACAAAATACATGGTCTAACCGTCCTTACCTGATATTTTCATCCTGGTGAATGACAGAATGTCCTGCAGCGATCAAAATCATTGTCTGATGTCTCCAATTTCCTCCGTTTTTTGGCGGTTTTTCACTGTATATTCCGCCTATTGACAGGAGAACTAACGTGGCTATTCTAAGCGCACCTTTACAGACTTATCCGTAAATCTAAATGGACACATGAATGGGCGTCATGTTTGATCTATGAACAAAATGGCTTCTTTGGTAGGTATCTCGAGATGCCGATCACTGATTGGAAAAATGATGCATTGAACTTTGACCTCAATGAAATCGTACGACTGAACATTACGTGGAATTTGGCGGGGATTTTTTTTTGCGCGCATTGGAAAACAGGGTTGAGT
Organism: Anadara kagoshimensis; assembly: GCA_021292105.1. Taxonomy (NCBI): domain Eukaryota; kingdom Metazoa; phylum Mollusca; class Bivalvia; order Arcoida; family Arcidae; genus Anadara; species Anadara kagoshimensis. The sequence goes on from CM037874.1 coordinate 51,114,798, forward strand.
TTAAACATTTACTATAAAGTTTGTACATAAAATAGAAAAAATATAAAAATACCGTTATTTTCTTAATACTTTAAAATATATTTTTACCGACTTTCAAGTTGATAACTGAAGTGGCGTTTTCACACAAGCTGTTTCAAGAGGCTGAATGCAGTGTGGAAAATTTCCGCCAGACTGCACGTGCTTAGACGCGGAATTTTTTATTTTGAGCGATAGGGTCAACTTTGAACACTTATGTGGATTTTGTGTACAACATAGAAAAAATATAAAAATACCGTTTTTTCCGTAAGATCTTAAACTTTTTTCGGTCAATGGACGACTTTTTCGTACAATGAACGGTTATTGAGCAAGATTGGTTTAAAGAATCGCCAAACAGATTTTTTTGTGAAAAATCCATTTTTTGCATGTTTGACCCCAAATTTAAGGATGATCCATAATTTACCCAAAAAATTAAGATACTTAGATAGCTAGATCGCATTAGACTCCATAAACTCAGAAAGTTTTAGCAAAATCTATAGGCGGCTTCACCTTCTTCCCCAAGATGCCATAATACGCTGCTAAAAAGGGAAAAGTTGTCGCCTTTATCATTTCACATCCAGAGGATGTTCCGAATGAATTCGGAACTAATCCTCTAGATTGTTCCATTCTTTAAATAACAAAGTCAAATAGAAAAACGAATAGTAATAATAACAATAATAATTGATATGAAGGAAAGAAAGAAAGAAAGAGAGAAAGAAAGAAAGGAAAGAAAGAAATGAAATAGAATAAAGTAAAAGATAACAATACTTGATTGAATGAATGAATGAATGGGGTTTTAAGTTTCACTTATATCGAAACGCCACTAGTAAGAGATATTTTGATATTGATATAATATTTTGACCTTTGCAATGGGCTAAGGAAAGTGAGCAGGGAGAATTCTTTAGCGTGCCACGCCCACCTTGAGATGTAACCATTGCCATGGATTGACCATTAAATGATAATATTTACATTTTACAGCGCGGTCCTGTCGAAAATTAAACACAGTGCAAATCAAAATGAGTTCAGATGGCGAGTGATAGTCATATTGATTGCTTATGGTCCAAAGGCTGTCGAGAGATAGATAGCAACTGCCTGGAATATGACAAGGCCGCGGTGGCCAAATGAATAAGACACCAGTCTACAAATCCAGAGTCTCTCACCGCTGTGAGTTCGAGCCCCGTTCAGACTACATGCGAGAAAGTGAATTTATCTTTCCGTTGGCCTTAACTGGTTCACCTGGTATCAGTATAATGTGACTATGGGAGTGGTACGCTAGTCTGCGGCGTACTGACTCAGTGAGCTAGCACGTTAAAGTCGCCCCGAGTGCGCCCTAGTACAAGACAGATCATAAAACACACTCCCACTTCACATGCATACACGAAATTGTTCATAGATTTATCCATAGGAATTTATAAAAAAGTTCTCGTCGCGAATAGCTGAAAAATTGCTGATGCGACGTTAAGCAACATTCAATCAGCCAACCTAGACGATGTCGAGTTTTATCTGTATAGCGAATTGCCATGATGAGCACCGATACGTTAGCTTAGCGTTAAACTTTCGACGGGTATTTAATGTATGTATGCCCCCTATGGATAAGGCCGAAATACGAATATTTAGCAAATAATATTTTACAAAACAACAACCCTGATTTAAATTTTAAATGTAATTATTATGTATACGAAACTGTAATAAATACTATTTGACACTTTTGAACCTTTAAATTTGAAAAGGAAATCCATATTGAATTTCATTGTTTATTTTAAAAGACAGCATAGCATGCCTGTGTGTTGTAAAAGATTGTCGGGCTTTAGGCAAACAACATTGACCTGTAAGGTTGACCTTTAATTCAAATATTTATTATGATCCAGTCTATGAATGAGGATCACATATGTTCATTTCTTCTACGTCATAGGAAACATAAGTTATTTGTGTTTTAACTGCGAATCCTAACACTACCCATGTACATGTATTTGGTGGATATTCCCAATGTAAGGTCAAGCGGACAGGTTAATGTTGTTTGCCTATACCCCAGAATGCCACTTCCTATAATGACACATCATGGACATCTGAGTAAAGGGTGGACTGCTTTAGTTACTACCAATGACCGGACAATGACCGTTCGGAAGGTTGACCACAAGAAATGAAGATCAATGCTTATTATTTTTTTAACATAATTGCAACGTCTTAAGCAGGTGACCGAATTAGAAAGAAATATTTTAAATGTTTGAAAGATAACAAGTAATTAGTAAAAAAAAAGAATAATGGGGAGTAAAGCATGACGGTATGTAATCCCCATACCACAGACATTAAATTACTACAGTACAGACCTGTCGAAAGTTTAACAATGAGCCAACGAAAGGGCTGTCGAGCAGTCGAGATATGGATATCTAGTGACCAAAAGTCTGTCGAGAGAGATATATAGTAACTGCCGAAAAAGTGCTGAGTTATAAATTCGGCATAAAATACAGTACAGGGCTGGGTAACTCGAATCTCCCTTAGCAGTTACGAACACTTAACTCCGTTGTGTTATATAGGCACTAAGTCTTCGTAAGTGCTAAGAAAGCTTCGAGTTACCCAGCCCAGATCTGTAAAAAAAATTCAACTCTCGCCTGGGCTAACAAAATAGAGTCGAGACTAAGATCGACCGAGTAATGCATAGCTAATGATCAAAAAGCTGTCGAGAGTGAAATATAGGAACTGCCGAAAGGATGGTGATTCTTGGAGGAGAAAAATGCCTGGCCCAATTCTCCACAAGGAGAGATGGACATAAGTCAAGTCAAGAAAGGGTGGTGAATTATAATTTACATAGGGGCCTATAGCTTGACTTTCGTATTATAGCACATGCCTGTCGAAAGTTTAACAATGAGCTAACGAAAGGGCTGTCGAGCGGTCGAGATATGGATAGCTATTGACCGAAAGGCTGTCGAGAGAGATATATAGTAACTGCCGAAAAAGTGCTGAGTTATAAATTCCGCATAAATTACAGTACAGATCTGTAAAAAAATTCAACTTTTGGCTAACAAAATGGAGTCGAAACTATCCGCAGCTAATGATCGAAAAACTGCCCGAGAGAGATATATAGGATATGTAGAAAAGATGGTGAATTATAACTGACACAGAGGCCTAGACTTTCGTATTATAGCACAGCACAATCGAAAATTTAACAATGAGACAACAAAATTGAGTCGAAGCTTGGCTGCCGAGTGGTCGAGATACGGATAGCTAATAATCGAAAGGCTGTCGAGAGAAAAATATAGCAACTGCGTTATATAACTAACAAGGGACCCAGGGCTTTCGAATTTTAGCACAGACCTGTAGAAAGTTTAAAAAAGAGCTAACGAAAAGGAGTCGATAATAAACTGCCCAGCGGTGGAGATATGGATAGTTAATGACCAAAAAACTGCCAAGAGAGATATATAGCAACTGCCGAAAAGCGTCGGAGTTATAACTAACAGAGGGCGAAGATGAGCTGCCAATTGACGTATCGCCGACCACGCCCACAATGTTCCGACACTGGCCGCCATCACGGTACCAAAGCAGCGTCACGGCAACTAATGACGTACTAGTGTCAATGACGTCATTAAATGGTGCAATTCAGGCCGAGTTTTTATTTTTTTGCGTGTAAATCAGGCATCCGACCATCTGTCGAAATACTATGGGCGTGGCCGGCGATACGTCAATTGGGCCCAGTGTTTAACTTGTGACAGATTTGTACTGTGTATCTATCTAGTTGAAAAATCATAAAATATATAATACCGTCATCTTGTAAAAAATGTAGTTCTGGCTTCTTATTGGTTGATTTACCAGAAAATGTGATCGGACAGTTACAATTATAGAATGATTATTTTCCATAGTTGCACCACCTCTGATCGGGGAATTATTTCCAAATTTTTAAAATCACGAATTAAAACCTGCTAGTTTTTTTAATCAAAATATGTTTAATTCCAGTAACTGTTTTAATTATTTAAATCATCAATTATACATACCTAAAGACCTGAGTGACGTAGAGTAGATTAGAGTAATAAGTGCCTTACGCTCCAATTAAACCCCTGGTCAGCTGAGAGATGGTTGAGGAAACCGGATTGCCAGGTGAAACCCTTTATCTTACGAATGTTCTTCAAACAGATCTAATTATAAAATGTAAAAAAGTAACCCCATGTCAAGGTAAAGTGTAAGCGTACGGATGGCAAAATAACCGAGCACAATGCAAAATATTAGCATATCGTGTAACTTCACTTGTTATATAAGTGATGTCTCGATATAATTAGCCATATAGGATAGTCTAAACTGAAAAGATAATCGAAATTCATTCTTCGCCCAATTCATTTTCTAAGAATTACGGGAGAGGAGAGGAACTCCTTATGATTTTGAGCGTATCAAATCAAAATAAAATCAAAACACCGGGTCACTTTGTTGTACCTTATATCAGAAAGGTCAAACACTTTTCTATACCCGTGATTTCTGTCTGCCCCAGGACCACCCAGCTTGACCCCAGAGATACTTATCAGGGCTATGCATCGCAGTTATATGGTGGATAAAATACTTTAAAATCATCTAGCTCAAAATCATTGACATCGCTCTCCTGACGTAAACATATCATGCTCTGTGAATCATGACGACTTTTTAAAACATTCTGTCAATAATTTAATAGTAAACACATTTATATACCTGCCTAAATGACATAGCACTGTGTAGGCTATATAGACCGTGTAAGAACAGTTGGTTTTGTACTGAAGAAAACATTAATATTGCAAGAGCCATAAGTGTGACATTTGCTTATTGTAGATTGATCAATACTTACTACAATTCATTACAACTGCTGAATTGAAGGTAGGATATTTTATTTTCCCCTCTCTCTCTCTCTCTCTCTCTCTCTCTCTCTCTCTCTCACACACACACACACACACACACACACACACACACACACATCGTTTTGTCGAGGTAACACGCATGTGTATATAATAATACCAAGGGACATTTTGGGAATAATTTCGGTTGTTTTCGGTGAAGTTTGTGGACCGGAAACAGATCCTCTAATCTAGACTTGTATGCACACATTGTAAGTTAAAGCAGGCCCGTAGTATCCGGGGGGGCCAGGGGGGCCGCCCCCCCACTTTTTTGTGGACTTATAAAAATATTTTAGAAAAAATGTATGAAAACCTGTTAAAAATAAACTTGTATAACTTCATGAACGCGTAAGCTATATAATTTTAATCTTTGTGATAGTTTTACTGAAGCTAGCATGTGATTGTCGTTTAAATAGTGTGTAAACAAAGATCAAATCCGGACTGGAGAACATACGGTACCGTTTCCTATTCCGCGTGTTATCATTCTAGAGTGACTTCCGAAATCGTATTGGAGACTTTTAATTTTATGTTATATAATCACCATGTATCAGAGTATATTGTCCAGAAATATTGCGGAAATCAAAAAAATCAAGTTGAAACAAGAAACAATATTGGAAGACAGAATCAAATTTGATTCAATTGGAAATTACGTGATAGATGAGTTGGGGACATCACTTGTTCCCGACGACATAGAACATTTATCTACAAGTTCAGTTGCCATAAAGACAACAGGAAATGGCAACTGTTTGTTTAACGCAACATCATTATTCATTTGTGGCGATGAATCATTAAATAACTGTCTCAGAATATTAACTGCTGCCGAACTTTTCCTCAATGCAACTGAATACACATTAGACAAAAGAAAAGTCATTGATACAATGAATTGGTCAAATGCAGTTTCCCAAGAATCGGATGATACTGTGGCACAATATCATGTTCATAAGAATTTAGTTGATTCCATACAAACAGAAGCCCTGAAAACTTTGTGAATTTTTATAATTAAAATTAGAAATTGTATGTAAAATGTGCCGATTAAACCACCTGCTGATTGATATGAGAATGCAGGAAATGATGTCTCAGACCTTCTGATTTTTAAAATTTTTATGGGGGGGGGCATGCCCCCAGACCCCCCTAGTAGGCTCGGGCACTTTGTGCCCTCGAGGTCGATTTACACAAAATGTGCCCCCCCCACTTTCAAAAACGTTGCTACGGGCCTGTAAAGACCATCCTCCATTGTAAACAACCGCATAAAACTGGTGATACCTTTGATGTGAATGAGTGTTGATAGGTTGCAATAGAACTCGGTTGGTTGGTTGGTTGAATGTTGCTCAACGTCGCATCAGCAATTTGTCAGATATTCGCGTAGAGAACTATTATCAATCTCTATGGATTAATCTATGAACAAGTTCGTGTATGCATGGGAAGTGCGAGTGTGTTGTATGGTCTGCCTTGTACTAGCGCGCACTCATGGCGACTTTAACGTGCTAGCTCACAGAGTCAGTATGCCGCAGACAAGCGTATCACCCCCCCCCCCGTTTATTATACTGATACCAGGTGAACTAGTAAAGGCAAACGACAAGGAAAATTCACTTTTCTACATGTGGTCTGAGCGGGACTCGAACTCGTTGCGGTGAGATACCCTGGATTTGGAGACTGACGTCTTATCCATTAGGCAACCGCAGCCTCGGGGTTGCAAAAGAGCGATGTTTTACGTCGAATCACCAATATTCCAGATTTTTGTGACAAAACAATTTTTTCTTATAATCTCAAGATTTAATCTAAACGCAAGTCCGTGTGGTACATGAAATTGTGCAACTGTTTGTAATCTGCCTTGCACTAGTGACCACTTATGACGAATACAACTTGGCGAATACCACTTGTATGGCGAATATCACTTGACGAATACCACTTGTATGGCGAATATCACTTGACGAATACCACTTGTCTGTAATGTCGCACTTGGTACATGATACTGGTTCCGACCAGCAAAAGTCTACGCTTTCTCACTCGACGGGCTCTAGATCGAATTATTATCTGCCTTACCGATGATTAGTTTTTTATGGTAGCAATATAAAAAATAACATTCCATCGCCAATGCAGATAATTCGGCCTAATGGGGTTGTGAGACAACTAAGGTTCTAGCCATTGACTGATTGATGGATGGATGAATGGATGGGTGAATTGGGGTCTTGCATTGAGTCAAGAGCATTCCACTTATATCGAGACGCCACTAGGTACATGTATAATTGAAGTGCAAAAAAAGGTTAACAGTAATGTGCAGAGACGGTTCTTTATCGTGTCTCATTTGTCGGGATATCTCGGGGTTTTTTATATCTCTGTTGAATGACTCGTGACGTTCATTTCTTTTTTGTGGAGCGCTTGGCAAAAGAAAACTCACTGCACGTACCTTTTAGACCTGACCCGACCGCAAGTATGTTCGTTAGTTTAATGACAATTGTATTTTGAAGACTAAAAGACCATGGACTGTAACGGATTCTTTTTGAATTTCATAACATTTCGCCGCAAGTTCGAATGTACGGTTTTGGTCAAGTTCGATAATTTTTTGTAAGTAGTTAGTTTCCTTTGATTCGAAAAACGTAAGTGATATTTGAATCTTTTGATACCTTAAGTCTATAGTAAGATAGGTTTCGGCAAAAATAGTTGGATTTTTTCTCATCCATTCTATATTATAAAAGAAATATTTTAACAAACTACCATACCGCCATATTATTTTTTTTCTATCAGAATTACACAAAATCTTACTTTATTAAAAGAAATATTTTATAAAAAAAAATATTACACATCAATTTTAATTTTCTCTGTCAGAATTAAGAAAAAACGAGATGACGTTATTTAAAGAAATATTAGGTAAAAAATTACCACCTGTCAATTCGGATTTTTTTCGTTCAGAATTTAGATGACATTATTACAAGAAACATATAATGAAATAATTACCAAATTGCATTCTAACTTTGACTCCAGAATTTAAAAATAAAAATACAAGATGAAATAATTTATATAATTTTACTTTAAAAAATATCAAGGATAGTTTTAAATAATTGAATTACATTTATTTTCTTCAAAATTTCCTTTAAAAAATTTAAACAAAAACATTATCGAAAGAAATATTTAAAAAAAAAATACCACATGATAATTTCATATTTTCTGTGAGAGTTAAAAAAATATAGGTCGACATAACTTTATTGAAAGAAGTATTTAAATAAAAAAAAATACCACCCTTTTATTTTCTTTTAAAAATAAAAATAAATAGATGACAAAATAATTAAAAAAAAATACCACGTTTTTAAATTTTCCTTTCGAAATAATTAAAAATACAAGATAACATTACAAGAAATTTTAAATAAAAAATTACCACATAACAATTTTTTAGAATTCAAAAAATACTACATGGCATCATTACGCAAGATGACACACTGACTCGGTACCCCAACACAGTTTTAAGTGGTTACGTAACATCGTTTGAATGGGAGTTAAATGAAATACAAAGGCTATTATTTTAAAAAATGAATAATGAAAAACAGACAACATACGGTATTACGTTACCTCGGGTTCACACACCGGTAAAGCGAATCGTATTACGTCTTTGTTTGGGGACAGAGTTTTTTATCATCATGAATTAGTTTGAAATATAATTTGTGAAGCATACTGGAATAATAATAATAATAATAATAAAAAAAAAAAAAAAAAAAAAAAAAAAAAAAAAAAAAAAAAACATACTAATTTATATCTAAACCAAAATCCCAAACAAAGTAAAAACTTTGAAACTGGCAAGCTAGGTAATACACTAAACTTCCCCTAGGTAAGTAAGGCCGGGTGCTTCGGAAGGGTAAGCACCTTCCGTGAAGCTATCTACACCAACCACGTGTAAAATCAAAATTGGGATTGAACTATGGAACTGTGGACGTTAAATACATCAAGGCTGATTTTGAATATATACATCGTATCTATCAGCAATATTGTATTTACGGCCATAAAACTTTTTGAGGGCCTTGATAAGCCCAACGCAGTCTTTGGCGATCGAACTCCTAAACCCAAGTATCCGTGTTATGGGGATAGATTTATAATTTGAAGCATTATCTTCAAAATAATTTTAAAAAGAAAGGGTAAAAATGATATACATGTATTTAAAAAACAAACACAAAAAACTTCGAATTTTCCAAATTATACCAAACAACTCCTCAGCTTGTGACATAGTGACCTACATTACTTTGATCACCATTACCTACTGACACAGTGACCTTATTTCAAAAATATGCTCACAATTTTCGCATTCGTTGACCTCATTTAAAAGATAGAACCCGATACCACATATAATGTTGCATTGAAATCATCTCAAGTTGCTGGTATCGGTGGGGGTTAGGGGGGTTAGGTTTAGTTAAGGCAGTGTACAACATTTCTATGGGTACATGGTTTAGAAAAGGTTATAGCAATTTGAAATAGGTACCTTTCAGGAGGTACAGTTTCACACAGAAAAATATCGTATTACTCTAGTCCATGGTTCAGGAAAGGTTAGAACAATTTGAAATAGGCACCTTTTAGGAGGTACGGTTTCACACAGAAAATATATTGCATTACTAGTACTCTAGTTCTATGCAGTGCAGAATCCATTCCTTGTACAGACGCATTGTTGCACATAGTACTGTGAACGCGGCTAGTTCTAGCTGGTTTTAGCTCAAACTAGGCTATCCCCGTTGTGTCAATTTATGCATGGGTACAGATGGGAGACTTTTAGAAGTAAGCTCAAAGAAACAGCATTTGCAGATGTTGCTGTCCTACTGCAGCTGGTCAATTATCCTGACACGAGGTAAGTCAACAGCAGCGTGCAATAGAATGACTTACCTAAGGTCATATACCGTGAATATTTGTCAATGACAAGATTCGAACTTCCCAAGCATGCATCTGCATATGTGTGCTCTAGCGATTCAACCCCATGTAAGAACGATAGTATGTTATTTTTCATATTCAAACTGCAATGTTTTTCATAAAAAACAGATATGTCCAAAATTAATGAAAAAATGCAAGCTTACTCGAAAAATCAAAAACAAACATAAGAATCCATATCCAAATAATTTACAATCACAAAAACAAAGCAAACATTTTGAAATTTGCACACGTGAACTGTCATCAGGGAAATAAGGCCGGGTGCTCCGGAAGGGTAAAAACCTCCTGTTTAGCTGTATGTCATAACAATGTATTATAATCATGACCACATATTATACAACAGTGAAGATTAATAAGTGTATTGCATTTTTTCAGCCAAATGAAATAAATTCCCGTAGTGTTGATTTCCTTGGAATGAAATCAGAATTAGCTAAATTTTAATGTAGCTGGGGGTAAATTCACTAACAAAATAAACACGCAACTGTAAAGATGTCAACAGCAAAGCTGTACTAGTGATTTTTCCGGTTTCAAATTCTGAACCAGGAGAGAAACTTGACACAAAAATATTGCCGCGTTTGAAGTCTCTTCCGTAATACCATTTACTCCCCGCATGCGCAGAACACACCAATGAAGACTAGTCTAAATTAAATCCGCTGTTGTATAATACGGTCTAGACGGGTATGCGTTATCAGTCCCTAACAACCAACCCTCCACACACGCACACACCTTTTATTTAACATTGTCTTTCGAACACGTAATTTTATCGCATTCGCGCGTATTGAATGGAAATGCGCAAGAAAATTAAAGCAGCCACGCATGATTATATCTACATGATTGGCTCCATGTTCTTCCCCCTTCGCTATGCCCCATATTTCATTACCTAAGGCTATGTCTGGAGTGGTAAATAGATTTACAATGACCATTCATGTAAGGTGTTATTGTCTCGCTTTATATTGTCCATTCACGACAATACTGACCACACTCGAGTGGTCACCAAGACTTTCACTTACATAAAATTTATACCGATATATATCATAATATAGGTAAATAAAGCCCGACATTTTTAATACTGTCTGTCTGTCTTGAGATTGTTGTGTATTGGTATACATATATCAATAATAAGTGGAAACTAGGTTTAATTTGAATTTCACGCTATCAAAGGTATGTAAATAGATTTGTTTATCAAAATTTATACATAACTATCATATTTATTTTTACTTAGAAAGTATAAAAATAAGGAAATACACACAAATACAAGTTGATACCGCATAGAAAGTCGGTCAAATACTTCAAAAGGAATGTGGCAATGGCCGGTGTATTACGCGTACGGATACGACCCAGTCAGGATTCGGGGCGTGTCAGTTCAGGGATGGTGGAGAAAGCGGGAGTCAATACCTAACGTCGGCATGCGAACTTTGTCCATAGCCTGGTTAAATCTAAGCTTTGATCATGAGAGGAGCTGTTCTCGATAATCGTTGCATCCGAATACCTTTAAAATGTTACAATTAATGAATATGAAGAATTATGATAAATTGAAAAATCTATAATTGTTTATCAGGGAAGGGTTAAAAATTTACAACTGAAACTGAACGATAAGATTGTATATATTTCAGTAATATATATATTTCAATATAATTTGGTACAATTTGGTAAACTGTATTGTATGTAATTATAATAATGTATATCATTGTATGTTAATTGTATCTGTAATTATGTCTACATTGTATGCCAATGTTATGTATGTTTAAAACCTCATATACCACCTCTAGTGGTTTTTGAGTGTGATAAATTTGATTTGATTTGATTTGGTGCGGGCTTTAGACCACCGGTCACTTAGTACTGTAAGAAGGGATGTAGATTAGACGATGGCTAGTTATATATATAATTATTTAATTAAGCGCTTTGGTAACAATTACGAAAACATCGCGCTATATATTATTTAGATTGGCGTTAGGCTGTTAAGTATCCGTAGTTACCAAGCCCACCCGGTCTCGAACCCAAGACCTCATTATAACAACGGAGGTCCTAAAAACGATGCACTACGCGTACGTAAGAAGTGGTTTAAGTAAGTGTGACGGAAATTAAAAAAAAAAAAAAAAAAAAAAAAAAAAAAGTGATGAAAAAATGCTGGAGCCCTACGGAAGCGTATTAGGGCCATGACAATTTTTTTTAAATTTTGATATGTCGACTTAGTTTCTCGATAAATCGACTTATTATCTCGATAAATCGACTTAGTATCTCGATAAATCGACTTAACTATGTCGATAAATCGACTTATTATCTCGATAAATCGACTTAGTATCTCGATAAATCGACATATTATCTCGATAAATCGACTTAGTATCTCGATAAATCGACATAGGATCTCGATTAATCGACTTAACTATCTCGATAAATCGACTTAACAATCTCGATAAATCGACTTAACTATGTCGATAAATCGACTTAACTATGTCGATAAATCGACTTAGTATCTCGATAAATCGACTTAACTCTCTCGATAAATCGTAATTATGAAATCAATTAAGAAGTGTGATAAGTAATTATTTGTACGGTATATTAAATATGCATGTATCTTTTTTTGATTTTCATGCGCCCGGAGTACATTTGAATACCACTGTTTGTCCGTCTGTCCGTCCGTCCGGACGTCTGTCCGCGGACAATTTCGTTTCCGCACAGTAACTAGAGTTACTATACACCAAATGAATTCATATTTGGTATGCAAGTATATAATATTGAAATACAGGTCAAGTTCAAATTGGCTACATTCCACTCATTTCTTGTATAATTATGTCACTTTTAAAGGCAAATTTCATGTAAAAATTTGGTTTCGCGCCATAACTTAGTAACAATTGACCAATTGAATTCATTTTTGGTAAACAAGTATCTTATATTGAATCACAGGTCAAGTTCGAATTTGGCCACAATCCAGTACTTTCTTGCAAAGTTATATGCCCTTTAAAAGCAATTTCCGTGTACAAATTTGCTTTCCGCACAATAACATTACTAACAATTTGTCAGTTGAATTCATATTTGGCATGCGAGCATATGCATGCCATATCAATCCACTTCTCAGACCACAAACTTATTTATTTCGGATTGTTCAGCTCGGTGTGTCCTTTCAAAAATTAATGTTGGTACAATTTAAAACTTTTCCAACCTACTTCAGTATCCTGGAGAAATCTTTTAACGCAATTCTTAACATCATTTAATTACTAAAACATGATATATCCTTAATATACTAGCAAACCATTTAACCTTTGGGCGTATATTATCCCGCTTCAGCAGTGCTCTTGTTCGCTAATGGATTTAAGGTGGTGAAAATGTTCGAGAAAAAGCTCTAAAGTTTAGATTTGAGAAAGGTAACGGACACACTAAAGCAAAATTGGGTACCTGTAGTTATATAAATATTGTACCTTAGTCAAATTACACTTATGTAGGGAGAAGCTTATTTATTCTTGTCTCAAAGAAATAACTTCTGAAAAAAGTAAGTATTGCATTACTGATTTAACTGTTGCATAAATATATCAAAGGTATGTGCATGAAAGCTATTCAAGATCTTAAGACGCAAGAGCATTAGCAAGCTGAAGTCTATATATTTGGAGTGAAATTGGGTAGAAAACCCTACATAGATATAAAACTTGAAATCACCAGTTACCCATGCGTATCCATGAATAATTGTGGATGTTAGAGTGCAGAGCTGTGTCCAATCAGATTCCTTAAACCTCATAAATTATGTGCATAATTATTGGACCTGCCTGCAAATCGAGAGAGTTCTTCCTTTAACTTATCCTATCCTACCTACAAAGTTTTGTGAAATTCTGTGCATTAATGCAGATGCTAGAGGTCTAAAAAGCTGTGTCCAATTAGATTTATCAAACCTCATTAATTATGCACATGATTATTGGAACCCACGTTCAAATCGATAGAGTTCTTCACCTACAGAAACCCAACCTGTCTAAGTTGCGTGAAATACCGTGCAAAAATGCGGGTGCTAGAGCGCTCACAAAGAAAAATTTACAAATGAGGCAAGACACACGTCGGACAAAAGTTTATCACGACATTAAGGCCCGGTCACACGGCGCTTTGCGGCTTAATCACTGCCATAACCCGTCAAAAATTGGTCTCCCGTGAAGCAGACGTTGTTGTTCGCGTTGATGTCGAGTTTAAGACGAGCTACAGTCGATTTACAGACGTGACAGGATGCGATGAAACATCTGAACGGCGTCGGACGTGGCAAAAAGTTTTGAAATGTTCAAAACTTTATTCCGCGGACAACCACGGACGGCACACATGGTAAAGACGTGCAACACACGTGATAATCCGTGTTCCGGCAGTGATTTAAACTTGGGAGACGCGGTAAAACGCGAAAGTTTAGCGGTCTGTCACGGGCAAAGCACGGTCATCGGACGCGTGATACGCGTTGGTATCACGGGAAATAGCTTGTGTTAGCGGCTTATCACTAAGAAATGGATTTTTCCGCGTACATATCACTACTAAAGCCCGTTAAACGACGTCTGGAACAAGTTCTAAATACGATTGATCATTGCCTAATCACTTCTGTATGACTTCTGATTTGTGGCATATAAATACCGTAATTTTCTAAGACCTCTGCACTTGCAGTCTAGATGTCAAGGGGTGAACATGAACCCTCAACACCGTGATGTCCTCATCTTCATGCTCCAGCACCAACAGAACTAATTGATACAGGTCCAACATATCCTTGCTGAGAGAAGGAGAAGGAGGAGGAGAAGTGTGGTACGGAACATCTATGTACGTGACTGGATTGGAAGGAGACCTCAGCTGGGGCTTTACGTCCATCTCATGGTCGATCCAAAAGCCTTTCAGAACTTTATGAGGATGCCTCCTGCGATGTACGACAAAATTGTGCAGAGACTGACACCAGCCCTTACCAAGGAGACCACCAACTGGAGAGCAACCCTTGAACAAGGCCTGAAGGTTGCTATCGCCCTGAGGCACCTTGCTTCTGGCTCCAAGTACCGTAAGATGCAATATGCCTGGAGGGTCCCCCACAACGCCATAAGTCTTGTAGTGCGTGGGGAAACATATTGCGTGTAAAGCTGCTGCCAACACTGGGTCCGACTACTTCAACTAAAAAGGCTTCTTCAGAGTTATCCTCATAGCAGTCGTGTCTTCGGACTACAAGTTCCTGTGGATAGACGTAAGCGGCAAGAGGTCCTCCTCTGATACTCGCATCTACAATAATTTAAAAAGCGAGGTCAAGGAGGGTCTGCAGAACAATGACATCGCCGGCTTCTCACAGCCAGATCCTCTGCCAGGTGACACACAGGATGTACCCTAATTCTTGTAGATGACGATGTCTTCGGACTCCAGACCTACATGATGAAACCCTACGCTAATATGGACATGACCAGGGAGCAAAGGATATTTAACTATCGACTGTCGTGGGCCAAACGGGTAGTTGAAAATTCGTTCGGGATCCTTGCCAACAGATTTCAAGTTCTCCTGACTACCATGATGTATGAAGCTGACACTGTCAGGCTGCTGGTCAACGCATGCGTACTCCTTCACAACCTGATGAGAACACGTTACCCGGTGATGCAGAACAGGCTTGTGGACTTCAGGCGTCTAGATGGAGAACTGGTGCTTGGTGCTTGGCGTGAAGACATGAAACGAGATCTGATAGAGTACCATAATCCAACAGAGATGTCAGGCTAGCCAAGGCCCAGAGGAACCTCATCATGCAGGAGTGCAACTCCCAGCTAGAAGGATGATGTGGCAGGATGACATGCTCCTCCCCATTAGCTATGCTTACTGATCATGTTAGTTAGGGAAGCTGGAGCACTGATATTTAAATGTTGATGTGATAATGACGATTGATAATTACATATTGTATTAACGTAATGAATTGAAATGTAAAATGCGCTTGGCAGTTTTGACTTTACTAGATTAAAACTAAGTTAAACTTTATATGCGCGGCAAGCTGCGCTTCCGACGACGCCGAGCCGCGGTTACCCGTGATTAGGCAGTGCTATAGCAGTGGAGTGCCCGTATTACGTTCGCGCTCAACGCGTGATCGGCAGTGCTACAGACGCGATGAGGCCGCGGTCAGTCGTGGTAACTTGTCGCTTTTTTCCCGCGTTCGAACACGTGCGAACCTATTTTTAGCCTCACACGTAGCTGAACATGGTAAGTCGTGCTTAGGCAGTGCTTGAGCAGTGGAACAGCCACCGACGGCAATACCCCGTACAAAGCACGGCCAGGCCAAAATTGAACAAAAATTACCACTTACGACCACGTCCACCAGATTTTCATAACTTTTTGTACGTGATTTAGACGTGGAGTACTGTGTGACCGGGGCTTAACACACTAGTAACTGTACATGTTAACTTAGTATTCATGTAATAGAATTTAGTCGGATGTGTAATTTGATTGATCGATTAGTTGTTGCATTTTACGTCGTTTCGACAGTATTTCAGTCATTTTACGACGTGAACATTTTTGATAGTCTACTTTCTCATTCTTTATTTTGTGTGTGTGCGTTGATAGAGTGATGTGTGAGTAACTGGAGTGCAGTGATGTCGTCTTTAAGTTGCCAGTACACGGATAAAATAGCCACAGCCTAACTACAATCCTGCTAGTCTGTTATCCTGACACAAGTTAAGTCAGTTTTTCCCTAACCCAGTAAAACTGAGTGTAGCTGGGGAGCTGAAACTACTTATTTTTACAACTTTAGTTTGTCGCGGCCGGGGATCGAACCCGCGACCTCCCGCATATAGAGCGGACACTAAGTCGATTTATCGAGATAGTTAAGTCGATTTATTGAGATACTAAGTCGATTTATCGATATTTTTAAGTCGATTTATCGAGATTGTTAAGTCGATTAATCGAGATCCTATGTCGATTTATCGAGATACTAAGTCGATTTATCGAGATATTAAGTCGATTTATCGAGAAACTAAGTCGATTTATCGAGATAATAAGTCGATTTATCGACATAGTTAAGTCGATTTATCGATATAATAAGTCGATTTATCGAGAAACTAAGTCGACATATCAAAATTAAAAAAAATGTCGTGGCCCTAATACGCTTCCGTAGGAGCCCAGAACAACTTATATAATTAATATCGGTCATGTTGTTCCTTAAGGTTTTTCGACTGTCGAAAATTCATATACATTATGATTTTTTATACAATACTATAATGATCTACTAGTATTATACACGTACCTGTTCAAACCTAGTCGATTAGAAACTAAACGGAACCAAATATCCCAAATGATATGAAAGTATTACTTAAGTTATTCATCACGGGTGTGTAATATGTAAGGGACATCGCATTGTTTACGAGGCGTTAGGCGAGTAAACAATGCGACATCAAACTTGTTGCACGTCTAGGAAAAGACAATAGTTAATCGGATTACGTTGATTGTGTCCTCAGGTACTGACTGGAGCCGATCCAAAATCACTACCGACCTACTAAATAGTGAATACTTCTCAGTTTCTGTTTTTGTTGTTGTTCTATTATAATTTTTTTCGCGAAAACATTGCTTGCATTTTTTCCAAACATTTTCCAACTCTCTGTATATTTTTCATTTTGTTGTATTGTTTGACGATTTTTAGAAGAGTTTTCAAAATTACATATTATACCAGTTTTAATTTTACAACATGCTTACAAAAACAACATTAAAGGTATATTTATTTGAAAAGTTATTCCCTCATCGACAGCTCGGTAGTGTAGTGGTAACACTGTCGCTTACCGAGTAAGATTATTTGGGTTCGAATCCCATTGCGGACGTTTCTTTTTTCTTTAATAATTGAAGGGGGGAAATAACTATTTGCTAAATTAATGCAAGTGACACACATTCAGAGTTAGGTGAACTTTCAGTATTGATTACAAAACAAAAGAAAATTGCCGTGCAATATCAGAAATATCACGGCGTCTAGAAAAAGCGTTAATCCTTGGATCGTGCAACAATATCATAATTATGATATGTTCTAAATAATGAATGTCTTTTCCCGCCTTTTCTAGATATTGAATTCATTGCTATAGAGAGAGAAAGAGTTCAAAGAAATATAACCGAAATTTTGAAATAAGTCATGTATTACGTGTATCTATATTAATTTTATCTGATTACCCTATTGACTTATAAATAAACACGGATATCGTCACATTCCAGACACACCTCGGTATTAGTTAGATATTCTTTTCAGCTACCCCATTTAACAAATAGTAGTATCATACCGAAATCCTACTGGATCGGCGTATACGTGTACTTACCGAATCGGCCCTAAAATCAGAAAAAAATAAACAATTTATTTTCAAAATATACTTTCTATAAATTGTATACGCTATCTGTATCACACAAAGTACAAATAATCTGGTTATCACTATAACTTCAAACAATGGGGGTAACACCGATTCGGTAATTCTAAGGACCGTATTCTATGTTGTAATGTACGGTCAAGTTTTGAGATTGTCAAAGTTCATAAGTCCAACTCCTTCAGAACAGAACAGAACATAACATAACTTTATTGCATAAAGTACGTGTACAAATTCTTATTGGCAAAACGGCATATAAAACATGTGACAATATGGCAATTATGATAATAATCAACATGTATATATATAAATTTTAAACACCAATAAATCACACAAGCAGCGGAAGAACATACTAAACTTTGATAACCAGATAATTAGATGCGCTCTTTTAAAGCAAAATAAATGTATTTAGCGATATTAAACTGTTTTTAATACTATTTGGAGATATTAAAGAAAACAACTTAGATATATTTGGCCAATGGCAGTAGTAACTAGAAAAATACTTTAATAAGTATTTATTCAGGAATAAAGGATTATTGGTCACAAAACTGATTCTACGGAAAATCGAATGGAATTGAAATCTAACGAACTTCAAAACCCGGATATCTTTTGTAACCTATGGCTATAGTCATAAGAAACTAAATGGTAACTTAAATTGTCTCTTGAGAGCCAAATACCCCCCCCCCCCCCCCACACACACACACACCACCACCACACCACTGTCCTAACATCTACAAGGATTTAATGTTTTTCCCGCGACGGATAGGTATGCCCTTGGTTGAAGGTAATGACATACCTTTAGACCATGTGAAGTTTCATGACAGCCATGCTCACTTATAAGACATGACCCGACCTGACATGATTTTGCACGGACAGACGGACGGGCAAACAGACAGACAAACATCGTTATTCCTATATACCCCCTAATGTTCCCTCGGGTAGGCAATTGTATGTTTGTCCCTCTCTCTCTCTCTCTCTCTCTCTCTCTCTCTCTCTCTCTCATATAGTAATTCTTAGTCCCTATCTACCATCACAACTTTCCGTGACAAGGTGTCGTATGTTTCCATGTCGAGAAGTAAACATTGCGATTTTTACATGACATGTTAAATTAAAGTTGACCGGCTGTTCAAACATTCCAGATATTGTTGAATGTTTTGTAAATAGATAGCGTACACATTTAACATGAACTTATATTACCTTGTATCACATCACAGAGGAAAGTCGGTCCGTTCTGGAACAAAATTGGATACAATAGCTGATTTCGTAGTGGGTAAAAGTTGCCTTTAAAATTCCTTTCTTTTTATTTAGTTCTTCTAATTCGATCCACATCAGCATTTGTAGTTGACACGGACGCTGATAGTGAAAAACATGGCCGTAATGCAAGTTTGAAGCTACTTAGTACTTTTACATATGCGGGCTTAGCTTCATCGGGGAAAATACAACGTTTTTCTGTGTTTTCGTGTAAATATTTGAATAGAATGTAAAGTAATTATATTAGTAATGTTTAACAATTGAATGTCAGTTAATAGAATATTTATCTTGGAACAAAATGACACCCAAATTACGATGATCGGACACAAAAAAGTAATAAAGAATTTTGTCGGATCACCTACAAGTGAAAAAATCTGATTCGTTGTTCCTCTTTACTCTATCACATCATCTTTCATAACATCCTAGTTTCGAGTCCTACTCGGGCAGAAATGAGATTTGCTTTTGTACCCATTAAGTTGTATGTAAAATTTTGTAAATCATTTCACACAAATCAAAATAGATCTTGTTAGTTCAAGTTTTTTTTCAGTTGAAATTAAAATTTTAGTGATAGGTACAAATGGATGTCTTTCCTGGACAGATCCTACTCTCTCTCTCTCTCTCTCTCTCTCTCTCTCTCTCTCTCTCTCTCTCTCTCTCTCTCAACTAGTACAGAATTGACGCCTCAGCATTAGTATGCTTTGTATTGGGCGTAACGCATCATACGACATAATAAAAAATGCAAAGCTAAAGAATTAGAAATTATCCGTTTTAATCATATTCATTTAATTCGTCTTGTTTTAATAACTATCCCTCAATTTCGATACCATCTTTATAATGTCAGATTTTGCCTTTAAGTATTGTAGCTTAAAATGTCCAATTTGATCTAAAATGATCTTCGTGTTCTTTAACCATCTGTTGAGTATAAATAGATCCAGCAGTGATTCTCAGCCAATCAAAGCGATCATCGACAATTCGCTATTAATTAGTGCCACTATTGGAATTTCGTAGTCAAATTTCTCTATATTTTTTTACGGACAGGTGAAATCCGACAATTGAAATGGACAACTGCACTGCGATGCATACCGAGATTAGCTTTTATTGTCAAGTATAATTTTTGTCAATTTCAGGTCTCCCTTTTCTGAATTGTGACCCGACATGACCCGTGCAGGCGGTCAGGACCTTAGATGATCGGGTCATCCACAGACGGAAATGCACCGAACAAAGGCTAAACTACAGAGTAGCAGATTTTAAAAACCTTAATAAAACGGACATGAGTTAAATTTATACGCCATGAGCAGCAAGAAAAAGGTTAGTGCATTTATTTTAATATCAAAAATATTTTTGAAAACACATGTACATGTATAGCAGTTACATTGCTCAGTCACCTTTTTGTTGATATTCTTAAAATATGGAAATATTTTTTGAATGTATTACCTATTTTTAAAAAATGTTATTAGATGGAAAGTAACACATTTAAAGAAGTTTTTACTCAGTCAAGAGGGAAATTAATTGAAACCATTTTTACTGAAAACTATTTTTTTAATTTTTGAATATGAATGAATCATTATGAAATTCAAGAAAAATTGTGTTGTTCTATTTGTATAAAAAATCTCGATTATGAACGTTACATCGATCATATGCTAGTGAAAAAATGATTAAGTGTTTATTTTGTTTTGATTTGAATAGCTTTGCTTTTCGGTATTGAGTAAAAGTAAATAAAAACGTTGGATTTGATAGTCGACATTTGGCAACCTTTTTTAAAACTGTACAACCATCGAAACAGTTTCCATCAGTAACATAATGTATAGAGTTGAGAATTGGTGTCTAACGTCCCAGTCAAGAATATTCACTTATACCGAGACGTCGCCAGCTATAGGTGAAAGTAAAAAAAAAATCCCTGTGTGTTGCGCTGATGGCATTATTTAGCAGGGTTTTTATCGTGCCATGCTTACCGTGGTACGGGACCTCGTTTATTTTAAGTTTCCATCCATTTCGTAACGCAAAGTGCTTGGCATAAAAACAGTCACTACCCACTTTCAAGTCTTGGGTCAGACCCGTCGGGGTCCGAACCCAAGGCCTTCCACTTACCGAATGAACACATTATCAAATGAGCTACCACAGTAATAGCTAAAAGCACACGATATAAAAATATTTTTCATGTCACCTCTGTGCTGCCGTAATCGTATATGGGAAACTTCCTGAATGACACGATATTAATAAAGACACAAATTAATTATTTATGTTTTGATATATAGATTAAATCCTAATAATATCGTTTTAGTAAGTACATTTGGCAGAGTGATAGAGTGTGATTGATATGTTATATGTCCATATCTGCTCTTGATTTATTGTAATACAATCTCTGAAAAAAATCGTATTATGTTTGAATGATACGGGTACCCATTGACTGGGGTTTTAGTGCGATGTTGATTTCATTCGAGGTGATATCTTTGCAAGTATATGTCATAAATTGTTGTTAATGGTAAAATGTCTATTTCTTCACAGTATAATATAAAATTGGACCAACCAATTCAAAATGGCAATGGAATCAAAAATGGTGGATCACCTACGAAAAACAGTAAAGAAGAAATAGCCCTAGAAAAGGTACGGTAAAACACACAATAGAGAGAGAGAGAGAGAGAGAGAGAGAGAGAGAGAGAGAGAGAGAGAGAGTCTAACGACGAAATGACAAATGATTTTAGAAATAGAAATTGCCTGAGTGGAATTTGATCCTAGGTGACAAGAAAATGTGTGGTCACGAATGCACGCACATATGCACATGCATTTATTTTTCATTCCACAAAGCTAGTTGACTTGCAGTCCCAAGTGCCCAAATCGGGCAAGAAAGTTTTACTAATGGAATAACACTAAATTACACAGTTTGCCATGTTACACGTTATTCGCGGCATACAGAACTCTTTTTTTCCAAATTCCAAATTTAAAATTCCTCTCTCTCAAATTTCATTCTTGTCGAAAGCTGGGGAACTCGCTGGGGGATTGATCTTCAATATAGCGTCGGCTAACTGAACACAGTGTCTCTCACTGTTTAGAGTTCAAACACCATTCATGCAAATCTTAGTTTAAGCAACTCTGTTAGTTCGCTTGCCGAAGGTCAGCTTGTGTCTATGTTCATTCCAATTTCCGCCACCATTCTTAACTATTAAGATGGCTTCTAGTTACCCATACAGTCAAACCTGTGTATAAAGGTCACCCAAGGAAACCAGTAAAATAGGGCCTTTATGAGCAGGTGGCCTTTATATAGGTTCAAATAATGTAAATAAAGAACAATTGGGATACATTTCTACTGGCCCTTATAAGCAGGTGGCCTTTATATAGAGGTGGCCTTTATGGCAGGTTGGACTGTATAAACAAGGGTATATCAAAGATGACGTATTTGGCCAATAGATACAAAATGTATCAACTAGTCTTTGTAATTTATGTTTTACAGTTTAAAGAAAGAGTTAAAGATATAATTAAACCTGAACATGATGATTATTACCTAATGAAATGGCTGAAAGGTAAGGAAAGGGTATCTATGTAACCGGGAACTCTTAATTTTTTAACTTGTTATATTGTTCAATGGCGAAAGATTTATCAGTTATGCAGTCAAAAACAATAATACCAATCCATGTCGAAATCACAATGCCAAAACAAAGCAAAAACTATGAAACTGGCAATGTAGATCAAATATGTTTACTTCCTCTAGTAAAATGAGACCGGGTGCTCCGGAAGGGTAAGCACTCCCTGTTTATCTAGCTTCACCAACCACATGTTAAATCAAATGAAAGGAACCTGGAACTAAGGGACTTTAAATATATTCAGGGAAATTACAGATATAGACACCACGCGTAATGTCATATTGTGATGGCGGTCATAGATTATTTTAAATGCAATGGCAAGTCTAGTTTTGCAATATCAATGGGTCAAATTCCATGTTTGTGAAACCGGGACCAGTAGTTACATCTGCTCTCTCTCTCTCTCTCTCTCTCTCTCTCTCTCTCTCTCCTTCCTTTTAAAATATCAGCGTTTTACCGATTTCCTATTTATTTTCAGCTCGAGTATTCGATGTCGACAAAGCAGAATCCATGTTTCGAGCGGTAAGTACAGAAACACACATTTGAGAAAAGGTGACCAAAATGACCGTTTCCTTTCCGATTAAATTACACAGTCGAACCTGCCCTAGAATTTTTATTTCATTTTCTCATTTTTGAGGTAATTTTGTTTGAACCTGTGTACAAAAGTCACCTGCTCAATTTTACAGCTTCCCTTGTTGAACCTGTATATAAAAGTCACTTGCCCTTGTTGCTTTTATAGACAGGTTTGACTCTATTTAATCCAAAAATCATGCACGTTACTAGCGAAACACTGACGGAAATATCAGTAGAACGCGTACCAGGCCACCTGTGTTATTTGTACTTTTAATTACACATTGTCGTGATGATGATCACAGTACAGACATGTCGAAAAAATAACACTTGACTAACAAAAATGAGTCTTAATTCGGCTGTCGAGGGGCCGTTGTATGGATAGCTAGTGAATCTCAGAAAGATAGATAAGAAATGCGCCAAAACGCTAACGAGATGTAGCTACTGTAACAATGAGCTGGCGATTCGGCACTTATGTTAAACTTTGGACATGCCTGTACTGTTAGTTGTATACGAGACTTTGATTCTCATCATTAAATTACAGTAATAAGACCAGATCAATACCCATATGGCAGTATATCTCCGACAATTGTCGGATTAAAATGATGAATCGGCTGTATGAGCGGGATTTAATGGCGGGTGTGGCCGATATGAAAATGTGATAAAATTTAATCTTATTATATAAACGTCATGAAATGTCAATAGTTAAGCGGTAAAGTGTACCGGTTTTAAGCTCTGAAAAAATCAGTTTCGTGTCGTAGGTATTCTGGTTTTCTCCGCTATTCCAAAATTGACAGCTTCAACATACTGGTAATTGGAAGAATCTTGACTTAGGTGTGAACATAAATCCCGCACCCCACTCAAGTAAAAAAGCATATGCCCACATTATTTATTTATTTATTTATTTATTTATTAAATTGTAAATGATCACATGACAGTGGGACACAGTAATTGCGATCCGCGACATGGTGCCGAGAATGGTTGATTAACGTTATTTTGTGAGAAACTCAACAGTTTAAAATGAAAAGATCACATGCCCATCAATACAGTAGTACCTGTCATTGTAGCCGTAACTCAATAAAAGAACTTATATCATAATTAAATATCTATGCGCATTGATGCATGTACAGTCCAACCTGCCTCAAATGTCACCTCTATATAAGGGCCACCTGCTTATGAAGGCCAATAGAATTGTATTTCCATTGTTCTTTATTCACATTATTTGAACCTGTATATAAAAGTCACTTGTCCATAAAAGGCCGCTTTTTCCTGGTTTCCGTGGGTGGCCTTTATAGACAAGTTTAACTGTACTGTTGTATATTTGAATTTTCTAACCGCAAATAGCTACACTATCTCTGATTTGGCTTTAAACAATAATTCACTTACTCACTCCCCCAAGAACTATATACTTCACTGACACTAGAATTCTACTAAAACGGTTTATCATTGATTTCGTATTCAAATATACCAGTATTCACCCCGATTTCGATTTAACATGGAAACACGAGAAATGTTTGTGACGCAAGTTGACGCTGTTTACTATCGCGCGCATTTTTCTTGCATCTGAAAATCGCAAAAGTATGCCCGCCACCTGCACAGAAACTTTATAGCAAAAAAGAATGGGTTTAGAAAAATAAACTGACTTAGCAGAACGCGATTCGTCACACCTACCTACCTATCCTCTTCGCGCCAGGTTTAGCATATGGTCAACACGAGACTTCGCCATACAGCAATGTAATTGGCTTTCGACTCTGCCTCTCCCCATGTAAGGCTCAGATCTTTCAGTTTTCCTTCAACTATTCTGCGCCAGAGTGTTTTTGACCTACGTACACCTTGGTCGCTTTCCCGTTATAATGATGTAATATTATGGCACAGTGCCCCTTATTTACAACATGCTATAGACGCTCACTGGCGCTGCTGTTTAGGGGTATTACCAAGGATGATAGAAAATAAAGTTTACATGTCCTTAACGCTTTATTAACTGACAAAAAATAATAAATAAACCACTGCTTATTTGTACGAGCCATACTTCCAGTGTGGATAGTGTGAGAAAGATTGTCATTACGGTTGACGAATTTCGATGGTTTTCTACGACCGGTTTGCTCCACAAATTGTGAACTGACCACCTTGGTAAAAATGAAATACTCTAAACAAGGAAGTAAAAGACAATTAGTCTACTCCAATCAACTCTGGACAGAGTAAGAACATTTGTCAATTTTCTTGCCGAAGATCGGTGGTTTTCTTCGGCTAACCTAGTGCCATCGACCATCTCTGAACTGACCACCTCGATATAAGTTAAATACTCTTAACGGGACGGAAAATACCATCATTTCTACTACAGTGTACTGATACTAGTATGTGGTATGCACACGTACTTTTACTACCATCTTCGGTCCTCTAAAAGGCATGTCCATGCACTTTTATTGCAATTTACCAAGCGTTCTTTAGCATTGATTGCAGTGTTTGTTTCATGTTTCAGAGCATGGCTTTCAGAGAGAAAATGAAAGTAGAAACATTACTTACTGATTATAAACCACCGGAGGTTAGTAACAAATATTTATTAAGCTTGTCTGGACTAAGAACAGATCTGCTTAAATAAAGTGGATAAAGTGGCAGGTACGATATGTCCATTAAAATTTGAACTACATGAGTATATGTAGGTGCTGTGACAATTTTTCGTCGGAAAAAAGGAAAGGGAAGTAGTTGCTAAAATGTTCGTTGAAACAATCCAGCCGTTAAAATTACCACCGTTGAAATAAATTATGTTATGAATGAAAATTGCGTCACAACTATTGTACGCGGCAAATAACATGCTTTCATAAGAAGAGCAAGGGGGTACGTTATGTTAGTAAACAGGAACAGTCATGGATATGCTGTTTGTTTTACCATGATTGGCTGCCTTTATGTCTCATATGAACGAAAAATCAGATCATCTTAGAATTAAGTATAATAAAAACAAACATGACAATCCATGTCCAAACTACAATTCCAAAGCAAACACTTTGTCCACAATTGCCCTGGATATATTTGACTTTCCAGAGTTCCATGTTCCTTTCAATTAAGTGACTGTTGTAGCTAGCTAAACAGGAGGTACTTACCCTTTCCAGAGCACCCAGTCTCACTTCCGTGGTGAAAGTTCACATGTCACTTTCAAAGTTTTTATTAAAATTAGGTAAAACATGCGAATTTTCACGAGGAATGTTATGTTAAAATGTTGATATTTTTTAGGTAATTGAAAAATACCTGACCGGTGGCTTCTGTGGTCATGATAAGGATGGGTCCCCTGTCCGAGTTGAGCTCTACGGGCGGTTAGATATTAAGGGTATCATGTGTTCAGTCAGGAAATCCGATCTTGAGAAGACAAAACTACAACAGTGTGAATGGACCGTGAAGGACTGGGAAGAACAAAGCAAAAAGGTGAGTCACTTATTGTCCTACTTGACATGGATCAATTAAATTTTAGCCTTGGTTTTACAATAAAAACAATACATACCAATCCATATCTCATTATCTCATTATATATTTCAAAATAATAGTATGGGATTTGAACCGTGTATTTCGAACTTAATGCATGTTTGCATTACGTTGTGAGGCAATAACAAACATACCAATCAATGCACAAATCTCAAAGAAAAGTAAAAAAAAATAATAAAACCATCCAAATGAAAATGTCAAACACTAGGGAAGTGAGACCGGGTGCTCCGGAAGGATTAACACAATTATACCGAGAGTATTTGATAGTATTTAAATAGGATTTTTATTTTGTCGGGAAAGATAAACTTGTGAGGGTATGAATTGATATGATGCTGATAGCATAACGAATATAAACTTTTGTTAAACAATTTTAACTCCTTTAAAAATCAGATTTTTACGACAGGAAAGTCTCGTTTGAAATCTGATTTTGTACCATTGTTTGAAATGTTTTCGCAATTCGACGTTAAAGAACAGACCTTGTCGTCAGCTATGGTTAAGAGAATTTTATACAACGAAGCAATTTGCTTACAAATAAATTCTTAACTCATAAACATTGCAAGCTTAGGCTTATCAAAAACTTAAAAAAGTTTTATGGCCATCACCACAAAATTTAAGATATGTATGATATCTCTGTATCCAAAATTATTTTGGATATTTTGACGTCCACATTTTCATGTTGCTTTTTGTTTACATTCTCCATTTTGATTACACACGTGACATGTGTAGCTATCTTCATAGGTGTATACCATTTTAGAGCACCTGGCCTTATTTCCCTGGTAAAAGTTCACACGTTTAACTTAATTGGCCAGTTTCAATTTTTTTAAAATTAGGATTTAGATATGGACCGCCATGTTTGTTGTTGGTTATACCAATTGACCATTTGTTTTACGACATCTGGCACGTTTTCTAAACGCGCCTTTTATTCTTGTACCAGGAAATCGCATATTCATGCTGGTCACTTAGCGCAACTAATTGACCTGTTTGTTTTATCATATCATGAAACAGTAAAATTTAATCTCCCATCTCCCATACGAACATTTGTGATGTTACCATAAGTAATCGGCTTTCAGAAAAAATCACTTGCACTTGTTGGTCTCCCTTATATAGGACAATGAATGTTGTCCTGATACGTATATTATACCACGAGTGCATCGCCCGTATAATAGAAATGAGATAATCTGTCAAAGTAAATATCATTATCACACGTTTCAGTTTTGTTTAGTAAAACAAATATTGGTGTTATTTTGCCAATATTTTACGAATATATAAAATCAATAAAATAATATTTTGAAAACTTCTGAATGCACTAGAACCATAGCCAAATATAAAACCAAATGGCTTACCATCTTCTCTTAATTTGAGATCCGTTTGGGTCAATTTATGCATTTTCAGTTACAGTCCATAAAAAAAAAAAAAAAAAAAAAAAAAAAAAAAAAAAAAAAAAAAACCAAATAAAATAGCTCCGATTTGATTTGAGATGTTAAATTAGTCGGTCACTACGGAATTGTAAATGCTACAGGCACATAGAAATATAATATATATATATATATATATATATATATATATATATATATATATATATATATATATATAAATTAACAATTGTGTTAGTGATAAAGGATACGTTAAGCATGTTCATTGCAAATAAATTGTCAACTGAAGGATATTGCAAGCATAGGCTTATCAAGGCCCTCAAAAAGTTTTATGGCCGTCATCACAGTATTGTTGATAAGTTTGATGTCTCTGTGTCCAGGATTGCCCTGGATATATTTGACCTCCAATAGTTCCACGTTCCTTTCACACAATTTTGATTACACTCGTGGTGGGTGTAGCTAGCTAAGCAGTAGGTACTTACCCTTCAGAAGCACCCGGCCTCACTTCCCTTGTGGAAGTTCGCGTGTCTAATATAACTTGTCAGTTCCAAAATTTTTACTTTGCTTCTGGATTGTGATTCGGACATGGATTAGTATGTTTGTTTTTTTATTACACTGACAAATTAGGATTAAAGGTCAACTTCCACCAGGGAATTAAGACCCGGTGCTCCGGAGGGTTAGCCTCTCCTGTTTAGCTAGCTTCACTCGACACGCGTGTAATCAAAATTGAGAGTGAAAGGAATATTGAACTATTAGACATTAACATGCCGGTCTATTTCCGAATCACATTTCCAAAACCAAAATACAAAAAGAGTTATGGGTCAACAAGTCGCACGCTTTTCTTATGCTTTGCAGTTACGT
This sequence comes from Anadara kagoshimensis, assembly GCA_021292105.1. Lineage (NCBI taxonomy): Eukaryota > Metazoa > Mollusca > Bivalvia > Arcoida > Arcidae > Anadara > Anadara kagoshimensis. Next base: position 51,143,969 of record CM037874.1, read on the forward strand.
GTCACAATATTTTCGTTCGAGCCTCTACAGTGCCAAAATAATTACCTTTTAAGTTTAATATTGATTCCCTTTTTTAAATTTATTTTGTAATTAGAAATCGTTATATCGCAAAATTATTATTTATGATCCTGCAAAAATACCAGGGAATTGTATCCAAAGAGTTAAATTTCATCTAACATGCTTTTATTACTTTTTCCAGCTGGGAAAAAGAGTAGACGGGTTAACTGTGATATTTGATATGGAAGGTGTTGGAACCAGAATGTTATGGAGACCAGGTACAGTTATTCTATAATCAATTGTCATTTTTCTATATCCACTTGAATAAACTAGTTTTTATCATTATTCAAATTACGAGGTTTTGACCTTTTTATGCAGTTACAGATATTTTTCTATGTAAAACTAAGTATCAAAGTTATGCTAAGTAGCGATGTAATGCAAAATATTGAAGCTCTATAAAATGTTTTTGGTATTAGTAAAGATAAACAAATGAAAAGGAAAAAAGTTATACACACTTCTTGAGACGCGTACATGATATAACGGCAAAACAGTTTAATACAATGTACTTTACTTTACCAAGATTAAATGTTTTTACAAGGACCAGATCACAAAGAAATATAGTAGTTCTCAAAACATGACATTAGGGACAGTATGTGTTCAGAAAAGACACAGAGTAGTAACGACATGGTTACGCTATTACAATTCCATACCAGCTACCCAGATTTGATGTTACTGTAAATCACTTTTTTTCGCGACTACTCTATTTTCGCGATATTGTCGTTCAAGAATGTTTAAGAATTGCGAAAAAAGTGCGCGAAAAAAATTTCATGAATTGGGTAAAGACCAAGTAACTAGATGAACACCATATTCACATTTAAATCAGTTGCTTTAAGAAAGACCTTATTTAATATTTGGGTTCCACATGGGATATCGCGAAATTTATTCATCACGGGATCGCGAAAAAAGATGCTGCGAAATTAAAGTGATTTACATTCTTGTGTTTCCTCCGTGCATAATATTGTTTTTAAAGTCAAGAACAAGAGATGACAAAGTATATTCTCTATTGATAGGCATAGTTATATTTTAGTTTGATGCAGATTACATACTTTTAATCAAAATATTCAATTTATACGCTCACGGGTAAATAATGTATACATTTCTTTTGAACTAAATTTCTGCTAATCTTTTTTCTTTAAGGTATGCAGATGTATCTCCACCTTGTAAAAATCTTAGAAGATAATTATCCAGAAATGATGAAGAGGCTTTGTGTGATAAATGGTACGTTCTCAATATTAAACTTGAAATTTGATATATTTATCACGAACGGATTATGGCTATCAGTTTGTGTTATATTCCTCATGTTGCACTACATTCGCTTCCATAGTAATGTTCGATAATAATCAATCAGCATGATATAGTTACACAATTTTAACTTACTTTTTATGAATGTTAAATATTCTTATGAGTTAATCTCAAACAAAAACAACATATCTATGACCAAATTTCAAACAATCCCAAAACAAAGTAAAAACTGTGAAAACTGGCAATTTAGACAAACACGTGGCTTTCCGCCAGTGAAGTTGAGGTTTTTTGGTCTAGAAGGTTAAGCGCTGACTGTCTAGCTAGCTACATATGTAATCTGTGAGATCAAACCATAAAGCAATCAAGCATCAGTTTTTGGAACATTTTTAAATGATAATGTATCGTTTTTATACTTTATTCAAAAAACGAAATTAAGAACTTACTCCCATTCATAATTAATTATGTAATTGATTTTTATTCTGCAATTACTTCCAATAAATTTTCGGACACTAATGGGAAATACTGCTAATAAATATTTTATTCTTGCAAATGCCAAGGATTTGTACTATTCTGGATAAATAAGCGTCTTCATTAATGTAAATTGTGCTAATAAATATTTTATAATTCTATATAATTCATTTAATGCCCCAAGGGATTTTCCTTACTTGTATAAATTAGCATACCAATTATTGAGGGATTTTGCTCATAAATATATCATTTCTCCATGCAATCTATTTTAAACTCCTAGAATTTTCTTTTGTCTATATAAATTGGCACGCCTTTTTATGGCAAATGTTTTCCTAATGAATATTTTATTACTTAGGATTTTCTCTGTTTTCTACAAATTATGGGAAGATTTTGCTGATTAATGTTTTTTAATTCATACATTTTATGTTTAGCTCCCAGGATTTTCCCTCTTCTGTATAAATTAGCACGCCCGTTAATCAGTGAAGATATGAAAAATAAAATCCATGTATTAGGAGGTAAGAATTAATTTTGTATGTATATTGATATGATTGGTTTTAATTCTTGCATTTAATGACAAGTATTGAAATAATTATAATATTTTGGCCTTAAAAGATTTTTGGAAAAACTGATGTAGACTTAAAAGCAATACGTTTTAGGAACTCAAGATAATTTGGCGATAAGCGAGTTGAAAAAAGTTGTTAAAATTATTACAACGAGGTAATAATTAATTCCAATACTTTAAAATCCTAATGAACAGTTGTTTAAGCTACACCAATAATGTTATTTCCTTAAGCATTCCTTATTTAATATATCTACTGTATATAATTTATGTAATATTTAAATGAAAGATGTTTAGAATTCTTGACATTTTTATCAAATTGACATGCTTGAATACAGAAAATCTAAAGTTGGATTTGAGCGTATTTAAAGACTATTATTATTTGTTAAATAAGAGGACTATTGCACCGCGTAAAGACTCTTTAATTATACTGTAGCTACAACACTGTACATTTATTTAAGTTTCCACTCAACTTGGGAATGGTAAATTCAGTGGCTTCAACCAAATTATGAGTGTCTTGTTTGGCTGTTTCTTTAATGTCCTTAGACGTGTATCATGTTGTATTTTGATTCCGTTTGCTTTTTCTTAGTTAATATTTTTCAGTTACAGGTTTTTCTGTAATAAATACAAAAACATTTTATTTGTTAAGGAAATAAAACCGTCCTATCATTTTATTTTATGAATAGGTGACTTCAAGTCAACATTGTTAAAATTTGTTGACAAAGAAGAGTTACCGGTCTTTCTTGGAGGAACTCAGACTGACCCTGATGGTAATCCAAGATGTAGAACGAAGGTAACACAACATAAATGAAAATAAAATTTTGATTCCTTGTATTAAATATTGTTTCTAAACTATATTCCATAAAGTGTAGGACACAAATGTTCTGTATATCTTATATAATGTTTTGGATAGCATGTACTTGGCAATATATATAAAATAAAAAAAACAGATGCGTATTGCAATAAATCCAACCTCAAAAATACCGATTTTAACCTATAGATATGTATCAAAAACAAACATACTAATCCATTTCCGAATCACAATCCAGAAGCAAAGTAAAAACTTTGGAACTGACAAGTTAGGTTAGATACGTGAACTTCCACCAGGGAAGTGGGTGTTATGTGGTAAAATAACAGTGTTAACCAGTGAGTATCAAGTAAAAGCTGTTGCAATTTTTTTAAACAAAAAGTCGCATACTTAACAGTCAAAAAGATACAAAGCATAATATAAATCATATAAACACTAGATAAAGATGCCGATTTACGGATCACAGGACATCATCTCTGCGCATATATTGGAATACAACTCAAGCGTTTTAGTTCAAGTGGTTATCTAAAGTGGTTTTCAAGTATCTACCACCATTTCAAAGACCTCAAAATTATAAATAAAGTAATCGTGTCTGCGACATGCAAAAAACATCATTACTCTATCCAGTCTAATAGAACTAAACACTATTTTACTAATACAGTTCGACGTTATTGTTGTTGTTGTTGTTGTGACATTATTGTTACCACCAACCACGGAATTATTTAATTAATATTTTTCATCTAAATTTTAGATTTGCCAGGGTGGAGATGTACCAGAACAATTTTTTCTAGAAAATACAGAACTTCTAGACCATATGCAGTCTGTGACGGTAGGAAGAGGCGACAAAGTTCTCCTGGAACAAGTTGTTGAAAAACCAGGATCTATCCTTAGGTATGCAAAAACAAGCCAATCCATTTCCAAATAATCATAGATTAAAAGCAGAGAACAATGTTTAAAATTGGCAAAATAATTTAACCACGTGAACTTCTACCAAGAAAGTGAGACAGGGTGCTTAGAAAGGATGAATACCTCCAATATATGTATAATAAACCACCAAGGCCGACTTCGATTTGTCCAAGTCGTGTTTCTCGGAGAGCATGCGCAAAACTCGGTCTAAATCGAACGGAAAACGAGTTAGTTGTGTTAAATTCAACATGGAGGTCAAGATTGTAAAATTTATGAACACGATCTCTTTTTAGTTGAAAACATCAGTATTTTTTGGTCGTAAGCAACACTTTCCCTAGGCAATTCGTTCCAAGAGTAAAACTTTTTGTTAAACATACGGTCCCTACATATTCATCTGATGATTTATCTGTTTAAAGCAACAATTTTGGCTTGATCGTGCCACTTATGAAATAGCATTTGAGGCATATTAGAAAAAAATACTGGCCAGTAAAAAGCCGTTATATCTATACTTTACTGAAAAAATACGTCTCAATAGCCTATAACCGATACTGATGATTTTGGTAGTCATGTTTGTGCTTGTTCAAGTACATGGTTGTGAATATAATTGTAATTGAAACAATATCAATCATTTTTTTAATCAACAATTCCTTAACTCACTTCTGCGCCCGCCATGTTGTTCTCGGGTTAAACTCGACTAAACTAGCCTAGGGGGTACTATTAATCATCGGGTTAACACGAGAAACGCCTACCCGTGACTTACCCTACTTGTTCGATTTGAATTCGAGTTAACTCCCTTAACACGATTAACACAACTTGCACAAATCGAAGTCGGCCTAACTGTTTTATATACTGTATTCAAATGACTTAATACCAGGTTATCGACAGAAGTCAGAGAAATAAAAATGCACGAATATTTTACAAATAATGTTCATCATTAAAAGATTGAGACCAGTGTAGTATATTGCCTGAATAGTATACAAACTATTGAGTAATGAATTATGGACGAAAGCATTAAGTGGAATAAACAACAAACATTTATTGCAGGTACCATTTGAACATATCTAAAATTCTCAAGTTACATACATATTGATAAAGTAATTTGTCGTTGTTTTATGTATTATACATTTCTATGTCAATAACATTATAAAAATCCCAACATTCTGAAAAATATATATTCGTAAGCTTTGTACATTTGTTTTGTTCATAGGTGGGAATTTAAGACGGAAGATTACGATATTGGGTTCTCTTTGTTAATGAAGAAAAATGGTGAAAATGTCCCAGTGATTCCAATGGTTCGAGTAAATAGCCATGTAGTCGCACAAGATGGAAGTTATACATGTGAAGAGAAAGGAACATGTTAGTATTTTTGATAAGACATTGTGTAGTCCTTGGCTAAGTTAGTGAGGCTTATGCTCATTTGTGTGAATGATATTATCTTTAAAAATAATTTTTTATTCCAAACATATTCCAAAGATTTTTCATAATATTAAAAAAGCAAATAAATCTACATGCAATTTTCTTCAAGATTTTACATCACATCACATAATAAATAGTAATTGAATAACGAAACTATAAATGGAGAGTTGTTGACTTACATTTTTTCATAAAATGGATAGCAAAAGTTTCCAAATGGATAAAATCGTATAATTATTATTTGTTTTGTGGGTTCCTAGTCAACAAATGTTTTGAAAACTGATTTCCTTTAATAACCTTTTTCATTTTTTCATCAATATCTCTTACAGATATCATAGTTTTCAGCAACAAATTTAGCTGGTTTAAACGGAAGACTGTGTATTACACTGTTGAAATAATAGAAATCCAATCCATTCATGAAAATCTTAACCTTATAGGCATCACAAGCTGATTTTCGTATGAAGTAATCTTTTCATTACTGACACCCTATCATACAGTCATTATTTAGGTGGACAATCACTTTGGTTTTTTTTAAACTGGTCAGTTCTGTTCAATCTCATTCGAGCTAATAAAGTATAATGTCTGTGCGAAACTGGAAAAGGGATTTTATATTAAAATTCTAAAATTTATACTTATTTAAATAATTCAATATTTTGTTGGCTCGATAGGACTCGTGTCATAAAATCTCTTTACAACGACAATGTTATTATAAGCAAGCTTTTTGTAAACTCCAGACAGCGTAATTGCCTAAAGTTAGTGAAATAATAGGAGTGAATAGGTTCTGAATGTGTTTTTGCTCTAACTTCAAGAGAAAAATATGTTGATGCATATGTAACGGCAGTTGTCAAAGCCTGTCGAGATTCATTTTTTGCAAAATGATTGTCCAACCTAATGTTGCTATTGTCTAAGCACATCTGTTGTAAACCACTTCAATTTCAATTTCACATTTTTTATAACATTGCCAAACAGTTAAAATTTCTAAAGCCAACGTTAAAAATATACTCCAAAGATAATAAAGAGGTATTTGTTTAAAACATTATTTCAGATATATGGACTTTTTAATGACGCTTTAAACCTATATCCTTTTATCAAGACTGCAATATCCAAAAAATACTAAACTTAAGATTAAACTAAAAAAACAACTTGATAAACAGTTTGATTACGTTGTGCGTGTAGTATTTTACAACAAGACATCTTTCCTTGCATGATTTTAAATTTGAATTGACAAAGTAGCAAATAAAAATACCACAAATGTTGATTAGGCATTTTGAGTTTAACTTTTCTTGTATCAGCAATTTGCATTGCAAATTACAATAAGCACTGCATGATTGTTCGTTTGTTTGTATTATTTGAATGTGGAATAAGATTAAATCTTTAGATGCATTGATCAGATGCATCTTAGATAGACCACTACATGTTGGATGGTAGAGTAAAGATCACTCTTTCTGGATGGAGACTTAAGTAATCTCATTCAATCTTTGAAACTTTTTTGATAATCAGTGCTATTGGTATTCTAAATTATTTCGTTTTGTGTTTTTTCTTAAAAATTGCAAACAATTATAACTGCTTATTTTTACCTTTTCCTTAGATTACCTCTCAGTTTCCAAGACTCGCTTTGCTTTGGAATGCATTAAGGTTGATGGCGATTCCAAAGTGACTGGCTTTATCTCAAACCAATTATTCTTATTTCATAAAAGAAATTATTTTAAAGCTTGGTTAGAGGACGCGCTCTAAACTCTGTTAGTGGATCTTAAACTTTTTTGTCAGAAATGCGCTTCATATTGGGACAATCTTACACTCAGTATATGAATTACAGTATTGTTTTCAATGTATTCAATAAGACATTAAAACGTTATTGAATTAATTATTTAAAAAAAATATTTCACATCTCTTATATACGGACTTATTGAGTATTTTCAGTATAAAGTACACTTGTTGTATTTTGAGATTCGATATGCATTATGCTTCGCTTTGCAACGACTTAATACTTTAAGTTTATGAATAACGTGCACCCCAGTTTAAGAAATCACTATTTCAAACAGCTGTAAATAAATATTATTGTTATATAAAATAGGGTAGATTTAGAACTTGGCATGTATTATCGCTGTTTTAAAACTGGAAAAGTTATATGGATTTTTGAAATCGTACATAAATCTGTCTGTCGTTATCCCTGATGTTGGTCTCATAATATATGTTTGTTGATTTTCTTACTCAATTAATTTATTTTTCTATTGCGTGTTTCTATGATCAGAGCTATTTACATGTTCTAAGTATTATAATTATAATTATACCATCATCTTAGGTTGGTAACATAATTTATGTCATGCTTAAAATCGTAACTTTAAGTCATATATCTAAATTCCCAAAGCAACCGATTGACTTTCAACTATCGAAGAACAAACAATCTCAAAATATCTTAGAATTTAAAACGATGCTAGATGACATTTTCATATTCTAAATGCTGTTTTGCTTATTTGCATTCTTTTGAAAAAGAACAAATTTCAAAACTAGTTTATTTAGGATCGCTCAAGAAATACAACAGGCATGTGATTTTTTTTAATTCTTCCATCATTTGTTTGTGTTTTTGTTTATTTGCAGATATCCTCTGTTTTGATAACAGTTTCAGTTGGACAAGAACAAAGAAGATATATTACAGCTGTGAAGTAATGATTTCAGATGAAATTGAAATTAACACCGAAATAAATGACTTGATAGAAAATGGCGACTGGGAGACTTTAGCCAAAAATTTTGAAACTACGCATCTCTGAAAAATTTATTGAGGTTTTGCAGAAACTTATAAGTTTTTGATATCCCGGAATATATTTATACGTCGAAGATGACTTAGAAAAACTACATCCTTAGCGATTAAGTCTTCTTCTGTGTGATATAGGAACTTTATATTTATATCATGTAAATTCATATTGTCATTCGTTACTAACTATGCTATTTGAAATAGCAAAAATATTCATTGTTTGGTGTTTTAACCATGACATTGTTTTGAATACTGTTCAACAATTAATATCAGTGGTGTACCAATTGTCGTTGTTACCACTAATATCCATAGTCAACTTTATAGATATAATATATTTTTCTTATACGGTAACCAGAAATTTGCCACCTAATACATTGTAATTTATCTTAGTACAACGAAAATTTGACCCCCCAAAAAAAAACAAAAAGAAAGAAATTCACAGTTCTAGTTGATAGGCTGGTTGCATTAACTTGATTTACGCATGTTCTGACCTTCAATTAGATCGTCTTTTATAGTGACGTAGAAAACTAAAACACCTATGAAACGGGTGTTGTTCAAATGTTCTCTTACTTCTTAATTTCTAAATTTGCCTAACAATTAAAAATATATAAATATTGATATATATTAATTTATATTTAATAAGTTATATTTTAATATCTAACTACCGAACAGAGAAGTAATGTACGACAAAAAGATGATAACAATAAGAACATGGAGGTTTGTTACCCTATTGTCAGAATTATATATATAATTTGTCTTATTTCCATTGTTTCCTTATTTTATTCTTTTACACTTTTTAATGATCGAACGACGTTAAAGTACAAGGGGACGCAATGTTGTATTGGAGTTTTTAATTAATTTACCACTTTCAAAGTTTTTTTTACTTTTATTTGATTTGGCATCGTAATTTAGACATGGGTTTGTTATGTTGGTTTTTCATTTAATTCTTTGACCAAACTAAATTCGATTATACATATATATTTTGTCCTTTTGATATTTTCAACCCCTTGAAATAATTTGGTTTACTATTTTGGTCCAAAGACTACTGATGAGAAATTGCCTTCCGAAACGGCCGTCTAGTGTTGTTAAATTAAAACTTGTTTAATATACATGTTCATCAATTGAAAATGACAATTGCTCGATTTTTTTTTTACACTCAAGCCAAGAATATTTCACCAACTTTGAGATGTCCTCAAGTACCAAGAAAAAGTTGCCACTATATTTATGAAATTATTATTATTATTATTAGTATTATTATGATGTACACATGCTTATGATTTCACACGTTCATGTTTGTATTAATAACAATTTGTATTTGTTACATAAAATGTAACTTGGCATTTATTATTATAGTTGTCTGTTGTTTTGTTATGTTTTCATGTAATTATAAGAATCCTAACATATCACCCATTAATTTGATAGAGTTACCTCGCTTGTACGAGTATCAAAAGACCTTAATTTTTACCCAGATGGTGAAATTGTAACACATTTATTTCAAAAAGACATTTTATATATTTAAGCGTTTATTTTACGTTTTCATGCACTAGATTTGCGCTCTGGTTTATATGAAACGTTCATCTTAAAATTATGCAAATTATGCATATTTGGTATTGAAAAAACGGTAATATATGCAAATTGTGTACATTAAGTATTAAATAAAATTGTGAGCTTTCAAACTAATATTTATTTTTAGGAGCGAAAGAAGAAATAAATCATTTTTAGGTTTTTGAATACCACAAATTTTAACAATTACTTTAGATGTCACAATACAATGGTAATAGACTAAAGAAGTGTAAAGCCCTATAATAGATGTCATTGTTCAATGCTTAAATATATTATGAATAAATAAATAGTTCACATGCACTATATTTGTTATATTTTTATTTGTTTTTTAACAAGGAAATTCAGTGTTGTGTCGTTTTGTATGTTTATTATATAAGGAAACTTTGTTTTTTTTCCCTGGTGATCTTGTCCTCACTTTTAAAATGAATTCTAAATATGGATAATGTTCACTCTTCCTGTAGAAATATTACTAAAACCACCTTTAGCGTATAAAGTATAGTAACAGGTGTCATAACGGTAAAAAGAATTTCGACTAACTTCAATCTTAGTGTCTTCACTCATTATACAATAGCATTACTTTTATCTATCGGTTTTGGGCGTTGGCCTTTTGGTCTACAATATATTGATTACTAGTGTCAGTGACGTCATTAAACGACACAATTCAGGCCTAGTTTTCATTCTTTTAGCGTTTAAATCAAGCATGTCGGCACTTTTGTCATAACATTGTAGGCGTGATCAGTGTTATATCACCTTCAAAGTTATCGATTATATTGTTTTCTCAAATTAAATATGGACAGCGGTTTTTTTCAATCAAGCACGGATATACCGGTCCAGTTCCAAAGGCAAGGTAAAAGAGTTGAAAAACTAAGTTTATCACGAAAAATGCAATCAGGTGAGTAAGATTGGGTCCTCCAAAATGGTAAACTCCTACTGTCTAGCTTTGCGCACCCACCATTTGTAAAACAATATTGAGCATGAAATGACCATTAAGATATGGAACGTGAAACTGAATAGTTCTGAAAAAAAGAATTTCCCAAAAACAAAAACCTAATTCTGTTGACGTACTCGGAAGAAACAAAAGGACCAGATTTATGTAAACCAAAGAAATGAAGAATTTAAGACAAATTTAGAAGATTGTTTTCAAACTCCAAATTTTTGACACTATAAGGTAAAAATACATAAAGTAAAGGCAGCAATGTGTCAAAATTCTTTCACTTATATCTGTGCGATTTTGTATGCTATAGAATTGAAGAAACACGAAGAATGTTGAAAATATTACCGATTTAACAAACATGAGTGAGTTCATAAAAAACTTAAAATTATAACAAACAAATACATTTTTGACAAAATCAGTAAAATTGTCTGCTGTGTTTTATTAAAATTCATTATTTGTTTACGGTCATAATTGCATGTATTCAAAATTGAGATTCAGTCGAACATCGTAGCACGAATCTGTCGTCACAAAGTAATGCTTTTGAAGCATCTAAATTGCACTTTTTCAGGATCAACAGAATTTGATTCCGTTTATCGTGGTCCTTTAGCATTGCAGGCGCCATTGGAAATCGTGACGTCATCAATAGCTGAAAAACTTCCGTGTCGTTCTCCAACAACATGCTTAAACACAACCTGTAGAAATATAGTAAAAGTTTCATATAGACATTTTAAATAGTTGTAAAATGTTTGGTTATTTTCAAATGTTTAAATCACAATTCAAAAGGTAAAAAGTAAAAACTTTGAAAACCACCAAATTTATCCACACATAACATTAAACCAAGGAAGTGAGACCGGATGCTCCGGAATGATAAACATACCATGTTTGGCTTGCTACGTCCGCCATGACATTGTCTGTTATGAAAATTGAAGATAAAAGATAATTTTGACAATTTCGAAAACAAACATCATACAATGTACTTATCAACAATATTTTGGTGGCGGTTAAAAACTTTTTGAGAGCCTTGGTAACAGGTGTTATGCAAATGTACTTTCAAATGTCTCGCGGCCCTCATGCGGGTGAATTTAATATAATTATTTCTTACAAGTATTTTTAAGTTTATTCGCTAGTTTTATTACCTGATATAGCTCCTCGGAGTTGATTGTAATACTGGCTTCCTCCCACATGAAAGCGGTGTCAGCGTTTGTTTCAAACACAGGCGCTGTTAAGGATTCACTGCTATCCTTCACATAAACACGTAACTGAGTGTTATCGTCATTGCCATTAACTTGGTACCAAAAATGTAAACATTGGGCGCTGTATGGATATACTACTGGTGTGTGTAATCTGGCTATGTCTCCGACCTGATTCAATCTAGAAGCCATCGCAGCAAAATAATGTCCTGGAATAAACATGTAATTTATTTAAAATTGAAAAGAGGAATACAGACATCATTTTTAATCATTAAGTATTTCTGAGACATGAGAAAAAGGGACTATTTTTCCAAGGCTAATGTTACTAAATTTACTGGACATGCTTTTTAAAAATAAGTTCCATAACCACACCACTTGATATTTTGTAGTTGTTGTTGTTTCGGAATACAATTTCTCATCAGTAGAGTTTGGACCAAAATTGTGAAACCGAGGATTTAAAAAAATAGCCAAAAGACAAAAATATATTTAATCACATTTAGCAAAGAAAATACTTTGTATGAGAGAGTTTAGCTTAGTTTTTGAGGATTTCCAGATTTTAACTTAAACAAATTTAGACAATAGTATATCTACCTACCTGAAGCACCTTTAGTTTTATCATTAAGTGGCATATCTGGAAAGATATTACCACTGTTTGCTTCATAGATCTTCCAGTCGAAATTGTCAGAACTGTCTTGGGTAAAACCACACATGTTCTCTTCAAAAGTACATAGTTTAGAACGGCTGTGTCCTACAAATATCAACAAATAAACTATTTATAATATTGTTACAGCTGTACTTGATAAAGGCAGGGCGTAAAGAAGAATGGTCAACAATTTGAAGAGAAAAAAACATATATATACAAAGTGAAATGTTTTAAAAATCTACTTTTGACTGGCAACAGGTATCCTGAAAATACTGAATAAAAGCAAATTTTGGTATCAATTAATTTCCGCAATAATTGACATTTCAAGATATTTGCGTCTTATTATTATCGCGATATAGGATAACGGCTAGTGAAAATTCATGTAGATTATATATTAATAATCAAAAACAAACATACTAATCCATATCCGAATCACAATCCAGAAGCAAGGTAAAAACTTTAGAACTGACAAGTTAGGTCATACACGTGAACTTCCACCAGGGAAGTAAGGCCGGGTGCTCCGGAATGGTAAGCACCTCCTGTTTAGCTGGCTACACCAATGTAATAAAATATTCTTAAAAGTTTTATTTATCCGTCATATTACTGTCACAAATCTAATAAAACATAAAACCAAAATTTCCCGATTTACATTATTGTGTCCAGTATTCGGCGTGTGACCTCTTGAAAAAGATACCATGATTGTTTAATGTGTGATCAGATACAAGATTATGTAACAAGTATAGGCATGGCAATGGAGCATTACTTGTCTATTCATTCCCTGATGTATAACTGTTTTTTAGTTAATTAGAACTTTAGTTAACTGCCACACTTTTCAGAAATGTTCGAGTTTCTTCACAATTTGTATTCCGTGAACATAAAGATTTTATATGATGAAACACTTAAACAGTTAATTTCTATTTGTAAACTCACTTGCACTTCTTTTAAAGTTTCTTATACAATATGGAAAAGAATCCGACCAAACAGCGAGACCAGGTTGATCTATACACGTAATGGACGAAGATCCAATCAAATTATAGTTGTTTTCACACTGGTAAACCACCTGATCACCGACAAAATTGCTATTTCCTGTGATTATAGAATGTGGCGTAACCATTGGTCTTACACAGGACTTTCCTATTAAAACGAAAATACAGGATAAATTATTGATGGTCTGTTTATAAATTATTCTATCTAATGACAATAAAGAAATATTTTATCTTTGTGGACATGAAAGAGTATTTTTGTTTTTGATTAAGATGCATTAAATATATCACAAACATGCATTTTACCGATTAAGCTATTGCATTTAATTTTTTTAAACATTTGAATACTGGTTGTAAATGGTTGGCCGTGATCATCTAAAACTAATCTTTTATAAGGTTGGATTGAATTTTTTTAATATCGTCTTTAGTATATTATTGCATAAAATTACATAAAAAGGCTATTGAACATTTATCTTTATTTTTTATTACGGATATCAACTATTAAAAGACACAACTAATAATTGCATCCTTTGTATCATTTATGTACAGAAACCCAGTCCATTTAAAAGCGAACCATCGACCTTAATCGCGATCTAATGGACCAAAATGCTACTCATCGCCTAAGTTTAAATCACACTCCAGCTAGAAAAGTCTTTCGGGAATATACTTCCCGAATGTAGATGGTTTTCTCTGGCACTCGGGTTACCTCTATCATCATAGGAATAATCGTCCAAATATAAGTGACAGAATCTCACTTCATTAACTTCACTCCTTATAGCGCCATTTGCTTACAATAACATTAAACTTTTGACCATATTTTGATAAATTGGCAGTGTCAAGTTTTATTTTTATATATATTCAAATATTAACACATGGCATCGACATTAGATCAGCGTTTTATATATAATATCTATTGTAGTCATACATACGTCTTTTGTTATTTGGTATACAGCAGGTCGAATCCACCACCTATATTTGTTGCATCTGACTCAAATTTGATGAATAATTTATTTGAAGATGATTGGATAGACGATGGTGCTGAATTTCCGCAGTATGATCCAATTAAATTTGCTTTATCATCTGGGCCGTCAAAAACCTAAAATATTGTTTTTGATAAAGGTACTAAATTAAACAATGACCTTAAAACAGAATCATAATAAAATCAATGGTAGTTTTGTGTTTTTGCTAAAATTGACAAAAAGAAGATTAAACATTAAACCTAAAGATGGCCTTAGACAACACGAGAGTCGTTTATTTTTGACAAACAGTATTGTTTCTAGGAAAAAAAGTATGAAGTATACGTTCGACACATTTGTAATGCCTCCGTTGAAGAGTTATTTTTTGTAGAAAGAACAGAAAAGCTGCAAGAAGAAGAAGTACATTACCACCATCATTTTATAAGACCAATTTGACGGGTGAATAAAATATGAAAATACAAAAAGCATCCGTAGAAATTGCCTTTTATGTAATATTGATGTTGTCTGTCATCCATAACAATAATTTTGTAACCGCCATAAAGTCAGGTTAACGCTAATTAAGGATTGTTTAAAGTTAAAAATTCATATCGGACAACTAGCTATGCCTAAAATATATTTTCGTCATTTGGGTATCTTTTCAACATAATCATAACATATTTGGTTTTATCATTTTACTCCAAGCACTACTGATGAGGTATTATATTCCGAAACGGCCATATAGTGCTGTAAAATTAAAACTGGTATTATAATATGTAATTTATGACAATGTACCAATAATGTCATTAAAAGCATGGATTATTAGATTACTTGTATTTATTACAGTTTAAATTTGAGTGTAATAATAGATAATTCCTCTGGTTTTTCTTCGTCTCTTGTTTAACTTTTTACCATCGGTGTGCAGTTTGTCATGTTATGCTTGCGTTGACTGTTTTTACGATACAAACTTATTTCTCTTATAATAATGAACAAAATCTGAAAGGACAACGACGGACTGTGTAACACTTCATTTAGTAGCCTACCTGCTAAATTACATGCAATGTTGAAAATTTAAAATTTCAAAATTTTTTTGCTTCCGTTATTTGCAGGCTTTTGCAGTCTAAATCAAAACCGTAGTGATGGAGGTTACAATAAAAGTATTTCCAAAAACTTACCATAATGGCGTCGTATAAGCAGTTAGAACTGTATTCAACATCAAGTCGAGTAAAGGCCAAGGATATCGTAGAGTTGGTATTTCCAGTCAATATTTTGTATTCACATTCCATAAAGTTACTGTAATTCCGTAAACTAATCATGCCACTTGTACCTTCTATTCCTGTGTGGAATTTGGTTCCACATTTGGCATCCACTAAATAAACGAAAGACTTATAATTATTTTATAAATATTGAAGACTTGAAAATTAAAAACTCTTTGTTGAAGCTTTTCAAAAATTGGGTAACCAAGGTTATTTACAGAACATGACAACAGAAAGCAAAGGATTTCTACCTAAAATGTGTAATGTGCAGAATTTTAATTTTTCACCAGGTACAGAATATTGTTCTAATAATTTTATAATCTAAATTCTGCATATGACAAATGTATTATGACTACAATTCACTATTGTAGAATCAGTCGAATATCTTAACCAGTACAATACTTAAATCATTCTTTCTCAATAAACTACAGGTGGCTCGGCACCCAAGTGCGTTTTCCTCAAACTTCGCCAAAATATTGAGCTCATTGACTCCAAAGCATCGCAAAACTAAGGAGCTCTTTAAAAAGTATTTATATATACCTGCACATGCGTTTGAATTACAAGAGGAGTATTCTCTGTCGGATCCCTGGCAAGGTGCGCCATCACCGAAGGGTATAGGATTGTTACATCTTCTATATCTGTACCTCTGTCCACCACCACAGGTCCTAGAACATACTCCCCAGCTTCCCCAGTTATTCCAGTTACCATCTCTATCTATAAATATATCATATATATAAATACACATGTAGTCCGCAACATTCATTTTTAAACTCATCATTGTTCCAAAAATACCGATATTTAAAATATGATTTTTGTAATCCTTAAAATCTTTGTATTCGGTCTCAAAACAGAAAGCAAACTAGAAAAACTGTGAGCCACAACCTCACAAAAATACCCCCCCCCTTGCTCCCAAATATCCATCGGATCAAAGTTTTGAATAGGAGGTGCACATCTACATTATATCACAAAGATTGTGTGAAAGTTTCATGAAAATCCATTGAAGGGTTTAGGAGGAGTTGCGGATAATAGATAGGTACCCTAAGGTGTAACGGAAGGACGGAAGGACACACGGACGGACACCCCAATCACTATATACCCCCACTTTTTAATCGGGGGGGGGGTAATAATAATACTTTGCCTCTTGTGAATAGTTATATTTTGCCAGTACGGGATAATTACAACAGATGCCACAAATATTACCTGAGATTACTTTGTTGATCAACTTTATTTCACAATCAAAAATTGTGTTTCTGGGGTGGTCTGATGCAGCTACAAATTTCGAATCTAGACATGTAATTTCTATGTATAGGTGTGTTATGCTGACCTAAGGATTTTGCAAGTCTAGGTAACCAAGGTCCTTAAAAAGTTATATTGCCGTCATCACGTATTGTTGATAAGTTTGATGTGCCCAGAATTCCCTCCCTTAGATATTTTTGACGTCCCATGTTCCTTTCACGCAATTTTGATTACACACGTGGTGGGTGTAGCTAGTTAAACAGGAAGTGCTTACCCTCCCAGAACACGTGTCTAACCTTGCTTGTCAGTTCAAAAGTTTTTAATTTGCTTCTGGATTGTGATTCGAACATGGATTAGTATGTTTGTTTTTATTGATACTCACTTCTATTTAAAGAGTAAACGCTGCTGCTAGACAAGCCACCTAACCCATTACTTTTACATTCATTGGACGGACCATACTTCATGTACATAGTGGCAGCTCTGGATCCCGTCAAACATATACTTTCCTTGAATATGGCAAATACCGTGTAGCCGTTCTGACTGGCAAAATTTCCACACTGTCTAATAGCACTCAATGCTTCATCTCTCGTTTGCGGCAGCTTGCTTAATCCAAAACCTGAAGGAATGGCGAGGTTGTTTGAATTTTCTTTCCAGCATCCAAGTGACCAGGCA
Source organism: Anadara kagoshimensis (assembly GCA_021292105.1). Taxonomy (NCBI): domain Eukaryota; kingdom Metazoa; phylum Mollusca; class Bivalvia; order Arcoida; family Arcidae; genus Anadara; species Anadara kagoshimensis. The sequence continues at coordinate 51,161,604 of CM037874.1, forward strand.
GCTGTAATAATATTATAATAACCATTACAAATAAGGTTATGGATTTGTTTATCTTCTAAAATCGCAGTTGATGTACTTAGTATATGCATTATACTTCATTTGCATTTTATTTTGTTTTGTGTCAGTTTAGAAGTAGAAGAGTATCGTATCGCTTAAATAGAGATATCGACTGTCATGAATTGTTTTGTGTCATTTTAGAAGTAGAAGAGTATCGTATCGCTTAAATAGAGATATCGACTGTCATGAATTGTTTTGTGTCATTTTAGAAGTAGAAGAGTATCGTATCGCTTAAATAGAGATATCGACTGTCATGAATGTAAAAAAAAAAGATATCTCATAATCCATGCATTGAAAGCCAGTGACAGTACAACTTGACCATGTCCGCTCCAAATTAAAAGTCTGTTCGTTTTTTTATTGGCTCATCATTTATTTCTAAAAACCTAAAATAATTACCTTTACATGAACTATCACACAGTTCTGTCTGCGTTTTGGCTCCGTAGCAAGAATGTGTGTCACTCTTCAAACAAAATCTATAGCGTCTTCTGTTGCAGGCTAAATCACAAGACGACCATTGTGACCAGACTGACCAACCAGGTTGATTTATTGTTGGGACGTTTGGGATGAACATCGTGGGCGGGGCTGTGACCTTCTGGGCGGAGCTAGTAACAGAGGCTGTGGCTGGAACAGGGGCATTTGTTGCTCCTGTGGGCTGTATTGCCATTTTTGTTGGTACTTTTTGCTGAACTGTAGGGAGAGCTGACATGTCTTTTCCTACAAAAGCAAATAGGCGAAGTTTATTTCAATATTGCTACTTTAAAATTTTGAAATAACTTATCAGAGTTAAATAATATAATTCTTAGAAGTTCATTAAGACCTTGTTTTACTGTCGCCATTTCTGTCAAATTATGGCGTTAAAAAAGGAATTCAGAGAAAAACCAAGGGATACGTATAAAGAAAAAACATAACTGGCGTGGCAAAAATATGAAACGGTATTATAACAAAGTTTTACTGTACAATTATCTTTTTTTAATTTAATTGTAATATTGTGATATTTTGAAATGTACACATCAATATTTAATTGTGGTTAAGATTTAGTCGCAAGATTTAAAGTTCCAGGGAGAGAGAGAGAGAGAGAGAGAGAGAGAGAGAGAGAGAGTAAAAGTAAATTACCACATTGATAAAGCGTATTGATTTTCTGTGCATCCAGATTACTCATATGTGACCTTTGACCTAGCTGCGCATTGGTCTGGAAAATTGGTAAAAGTGTTGGTCCACCATTTTTCGTGAATGCATATTTAGAATAGTGCATTACACTCCCGTAATCATACTGAAGGCCAAGTGTCGTAACTTCGTTCGCCGATTCTTTGTAAAAATTATATTCTTTGCCTGAAAAAAAATTAATTTGATAACTTTGTAAAACAAATATTGTGGTTTAAATTTACAAGAGGTGAACACCTATCATCATTACATAGTGGTAGCCGAAGTTTTTCACAAACCTCTCCGGTTACCTCTACAGTCCCAGAACTGACCGCGTCGATAAAAGTTAAATAATCTTGACAATCAACACTAGCTAAAAAAATATATTATCGCCATACGAAAACAACAATTCTGTTAAAAAGAAAGATTTCTTTTTTCACAGAGCAGACGACTTTCACAATCATTGGCACTCGTGTTACTAGTTACGGTGTGTGGCATCACAGTGGCATTCTAAATATAAGTCGTTTGCTTCCTCAACCTTTATTTATTAATTAATTAATTTATTTATTTAATATTTATTCTTTATTTGTTTATTTCATCTACAATATGTGTTATTTATTATTTACATTTTTATTTATTTGTTTATTCACAAAAAATATTATTAATTGATTTTATTTATTCATTTATTCATTTATAACTATACCTGTTTGTACGTTGCTGTATACAACTTGAATCCAGCTGTCTCTGTCAGGTCGTCCTTGTTCGTGGAAAAATCCGAGGACATGCATTATTTCGTGAATGATCGTACCCTGTATCAAGCATGATGACATCAGTGATATCTGCTGCTTACCGCCTGTTTTACCAACTTCAGATGAGCATCTGAAATAGTACAGTAAAACCTCGTCATAATACCCCTCGATAACTTTGACACCTCGCTTATCGCCACACTATTCTGAAGTCCCAAAATCCATTTTGTTTATATTTTTCTTTATCCGCCTCCTTCAATTTATTGCCAAACCCCTTTATAATGCCAAAATTTTACTGAACAAATGGCGGCGATGAATTGCAAAACTTCGATTCATGGTCACCGTTTGTATAGACAAATTTTGGAGTTATAATGCAGACTCGGGATAAATTGAAGGAGTCTTATAAACAGAATCATATAACCATTAAAATTTTGTAATTCAAAATTATGTGTCGAGAAACGACTTGGTAAAGTTATCCAGAGGCAATAAAACGAGTTTTGAAACTTGAAATCACGATTGTGTCGATTTATCGCAACAATTTTATTGGCACAAAAAATTGAGAGCCTTAATAACCCTGCTTCAACAAGTTAAAATTCTCGTAGTGGGAATAACCTGTACCACAAAGTATTGATATTGAAACAATCACTCCATAACCAGAAGAAGCAAACTTTTTTTAATTCAAATCAATGGACCTACCCTTCTATCTGGTTAAAGTTGATGTAGTCTTTTTCATTTGTTCTTGGTATAAATCTGAGACAAGTTTTGTTGTGGAATTCATCTATACCAGCTAAAATAGATCGCCTCTCATTTGTGTCTGAAAATGAAGGAAAGTATAAAAACTAAAGGGATCAAGATGGCAACAGTCGTTTCTGTGTGAAAAAATACAACATTGGGTATGGCAAGGGTTGTGGTAAAAAAGCTTCATTCAAATTCGTTTTGGCATGCACATTTTACCATTGATTATAAAATAAGTAGACTCGTAAATAAGTTGCTAATAGTAGTATAAATACACACTGGAAATTAACTTCAATGGCCGTTCAAAGTCGGCGTTTATAGTCAGTGTTCCTGATATGTGTAAAGCCTTGTTTGACTGTATTATGTCATGTTCTTGGTTACGTTGATTGTTGTTAAGAAGATATTTTCGGATACAAATTGCCTTTTATATTAGAAGACTAAACTAGCTCCAACATTTAAAACGTACAAAAGTTCAAAATGTCGCCCGAATGAGAATTAATCGCAAATTTCTACGCTGAACTATATATTATTGTGGTGTAGATTTAATAGATATCATTACCACCGTGCCTGAAGGAACTAAAACGTCGGGTTATGGATCACAGTCCTATCCACCGCTTAGGTTCGAATCCTACCTGGGGTGATACTAATTATATAACGTGAGGCTGTTGTAAAGGAGATGGTTCTGTCTGGGTATTCTAATTTCCTCCCCTGTCGATATAAGTAAAAGCATCATGACTTAGGCTTATTCAATTCCCGCCATTACATGTATTCCACGATGTAAAACTCACCCTCTAAGGATTATGTATTGAAGATAATTTCGTTGTAGTTGTAAACGAATAACAGTAATGCATTGTCAAAAGTTGTTTTAAAATTTGAATGCAGCAAGATAATATATAGTTGTACATACCAAAACTTGGATCAAAAGTGTAGGGTATAATTCGTGTTGTCCACAAACGTTGATTATTTTTCACAGCAACGCGAGTGTTCTGTAAATACAAAAACCAAGACTGTATAATGTGTATATTTCAATTTTTGGAATGATGATGATGATGATGATGATGATGATGATGATGCACAGATGAAAACAAAAAAGGTCTTCATTCATTGTCAGAGTGGTAAAACGCATCGGCCTCCGAGTCTTTGACATAGTTTCGTATAATCAAGGATCTAACCGAGTAGGATTTGAATCTTGTCAATGAAATGTGCTGTATTGCAAGAAAATTAAGAACAAATCTTTGTTTCTTTACATAGTACAGATTTTTATTTAACTTTATATAATTAGAATTGGGAAACAGTTAGAAACTAGAAAAACTGTGAGCCACACGCTCACAAAAATACCCCACCCCCGCTCCCGCCACTTAAAAAAATCCATCGGATTAAATTTTTAAATAGGAGGTGCACATCTACATAATAGCACAGAGATTGTGTGAAAGTTTCATTAAAATCCATTGAAGAGTTTAGGATGAGTTGCGGATAAGAGATAAGTACCCTAAGGTGTAACGGAAGGACGGACGGACACGCGGACGGACACCCATATCACTATATACCCCCCAATTTTTAAGCGGGGGTATAACAAACAGGAGCTACAATAGTTTTTATCTGTAATGAATCAGAGCGAGATGTCAGAATTTGATTTAATATATAAAGTGATAACTTACTCTGTGTCCTCTGATATCACCTTCGTATAAGTTAAGTCCTAATCCTGCACAACAAAAATAGAGAAAATATAAATGATTAAAATGTTACCGACAGCACATGTTTAGGCAAAAGTCGGGAGAAATGAAAATACAACAGTACTACCCATACAAAAATAACACGTGCACAAATATTGCTGATTATCAAGCTCCTTGTTTTATTACAATGTCATGCCTGAATTCAAATTGACATTTGTGCCCGTGCAGTCGCTATTTTGGTTTTGCTAAGTTTATAGCCTGTTGGTAATCGCGGAAATGAAATAAATGGAGAGAAATTTTTAACTGAACAACCAAACATGACAAAAACCGACGCAATAAAGAACACGACATAATACAAGTAAATGCCAGAAACACTCGATAAGAAAATATATGTTGGTCCATACACCCACAGTTTCGACAGACACTGGAGTTAAAGTCCGGGAATGAACCCAACCATCCCGCTTATTTTTTAATTAATAGTAAATGAACATGCAATTAAAGATGTCGCGGTAATAACCTGTACGTCCCTCTGCAATGATAGGCATTTTAAATGGATTCGCAAATCATCATCATCATCATCATCATCATCATCATCATCATCATCATTGTCGTCGTCGTCGTCATCATCATCATCATCGCCGTCGTCGTTGTCGGTGGCGGCGGCATTTTAAATGTATAGGTTATTCTTCTATGTCGGAACAAAAGAGAGATATGATAGTTTCATTGTTAAAATAGCATTTACAGTAGATACAATTTACACAGGAACACACAAAGTTTTCGGGATAATTACCTCAAAATGACTCACCTTTGTTGACATTGTAAATATAATCAAAAGCTGTGCTATCGTGTTTGCTGTTTAACCAGGAGAGGACAGAATGTAATTTGGATTGGACATAATTTGCTGAAATATAAATAAAATATAAATGAATCATAAAACAAACATACCAATCCATGCCCAAATCACAAACCTGAAGCAAAGTAAAAACTTTGAAACATACAAGTTAGGTTAGACACGTGAATTCCCACCAGGGAAGTGAGGCCGGGTGCTCAAGAAGGGTGAGCACCTCCTGTTTAGCTAGCTACACCCGCCACGTGTGTAATCAAAGTTGGGTGAAAGGAACATGGAACTATGGGACGTAAAATATATCCAGGGCAATCCTGGACACAGAGACATCAAACTTATCAACAATACTGTGATGACGGCCATAAAACTTTTTGAAGGACTTGATACGCCTAGGCTTGCAATATCCCAGAGTCAACAATTTTATTTTCAAACTCATAATAATGCAATCGACCACAAGAATATCGGCCCATATGCCGCATTTTAAATTTTTAATTTGTTCCAAAATATATAACATGACAAAAGTTGCAATGCTCTAATTTTTTTAATATTTCAATCAGAATTTTCAAAACTATATATGACTCATGTACAAAAATCGACATCCCAGAAGAAAACTTAAGAGATTTTAAAACTTTGCACGTTAGGTCAAACACGTGACCACCCACCAGAGAAGTGAGGTCGGGTGTTCCGGAAAGGTAAGTACCTATGTAGCTTCACCAAACGTGTGTCTAATTAAAAATTGTGAATGAAAAAAAAAGAATTATGAGACGTAAATAATAACTTAATATTGTCAGCGGTCAGTTGCAAACAATTAACTTTTCTTACATTCATAAATACTCCTTTTTGCGATCCCTCGTATTTTAACATGAATAAAAAAACCCGCAAAATTGAAGTCATGTATTGGAAAATTTATTTTGTGCGTTGCAAAAAGAGAAATTTTAACCGAAGAAATTGTTTTATTTTTGTCCGTTAAATAAAATAATTCAGGGAATTCACGTTTAGCTTAATTTCTAATTTGCCAGTTTCAAAGTTTTTATTTTACATTGAGATTGTGGTTTCGACATAGATTGGTGTGTTTGTTTTCTCTTTGTATACATTGACGGTAAACCTGATTTTCTACCACACCTTTTTTACAGGAAGTTTAGGGATCCAGTCTACCTACAATCTACCAACGCGATAAACAAAACAAACAGTTAAATGTTAATGTATATCGTTAAATGTGTTTAAATAGTTTGACATGGCGTTGTTTAAAGTTAAACAAGAAAAAAAACCCGAATAGGATTGGACGGCAGACATGGGCTATGTAAGTACTTTCCTAAGTGAGAGTGCAATGCAACATAAATAATTACATGTAATATGAAAAATACAAACAAAACACATCATTGATAAAATGCATTATTAATTAAAAAAATAGTTAAGAACCCAGTGTTGCATCTTTAATGATGTTAATGGTTTAAACAAAAGTTCTCAAAACAATACAAAAAAAATAAAATAATAAAGAAAACAACATGAGTATTAGGATAGGAAAATGAAGACAAAAATAAAACGATACAAGTATGGCTAAAATATATAAAAATAATGTTAAAAGAAAAAGAAAAAACAAAAAAAGTAAGAAAATAATGGTAAGACAAAATATATTAGAATAAAGAAAACCGATACAAAAAGAGAAAACAGAGCAATACGACAAAATATAGACTTAGGAAAAATGAATGCAGAGAATTAAATAAAGACAGAAAAAATAGTGTAAAGAACAAATAAAAAATTGCACAAAAATGTTTTAAACACAACGAAATACGTGTCCTTGTAGAAAGAGGACTATCTAATAGTTTGCAAAATGATGTGTTTTTAAAGAGTTAAAGACCTTGGTTGTTTTAGATATACTCACCAATAGGACGTGTATGTGGACGTGAATGTGTATGTTGATGTTGATGAGTCAGACTATACTGTAATGAATAAATAAAATCCTTATACTGACTGAATTTTTATGTGAAAAACACCACAACTAAACATGTACAATAGAAAAAAGGCAGAATAATACAAGCATGCAAATGAAATAATTATGAAAAAAGGTTCTTATCTGCAATAAATAAAATTTCGATAGAGAAAAACACTTTTTTTTCATTTTGTGAAAATCTTTTTTTAAATTGAATTTGCATTAATCTTGAATATCTTTACTGCAAATTTCATTGAAACAAATATTCAACAACCGTTGATAAATCAGTTGATGTAGTAATTAATTTATTAATTTATTTATTTATTTATTTTTTAATTAGTTTATTTATTTATTATTTTTTTAATTAATTTATTTCTTAATTTATTAATTAGTTTAATTGAAATTGAAACAAATCTATATTTGAAAAAATAACTTGTATAAGAATTGCTAATATTTTTCAATAAAGTTAATATATATAGATTTATGTATAAATATCATAAAGAACAATCATATACTTACACGAGCTAAACTTTTTGAAAAACATAAAAAACAAACTAATAATATCCGTAAAATGTTCATTTTTGTTTGAAATTAATTTACAAAAACCAGTTTATCCAATAAAATATCAGATACCCATTAAAGAAACAGAATAATCTTTATGTCTAATTTCCATTAAAATTTTCTCCAAATATATACAAATTTGATGACGTCAGCAAATACGTCATGTAAATAATTAATCAGATAGGGGTAGAAAATTTTGATCGTGACCGTTTGTCAAAATTTGGGTGTCTATTATTTTCATCATTCTCCTATTTTTCTTAAACAAGTTATACGATTAGGGTGATATGTTAATCTCTTAAGAGTCTCTATCAGGCCTTCGCATACCAGACCTACGATGTGTGTATTGAATCAGTCAATTATTATCTCATTTCCACCCTATTTTTAGATTTTTTCTTTCCCTTTTTAGTAACTTATCAAAATAGTTTTCACATGATATATCGCATTCGGATGTTAAAATTTAACATAAATTTGAATTTAAAAATTTGAATAAAAAATCATCATGAAAGTTTTGAAGTAGAATGTAGGGTATCCGATATTTGAACCGTTATGTTAAACACAATGCCAAACTCGTAAAACTGTATATCGGTCAGAGAATGAACCCATTTTGTTCAAAAGAGAAGTCAATTATGAACTAACTTATTCCATGATGGCTGCGGAGCCATTTTGTTTTTGGATCCAAAAAATAAATACAAAAAATTAGAATTAAATAAACATATTAAACTAATATGCTATTACATGTCAAAAGACGGTATTTAAAAACATGGACAAGGAAAAACACGAAATATTTATTAGTTCGCCCTTTTGTCCTTGAAATTTAATATTTGCGTTTTTTTTTTTTTTGTGAAGCTAAGTTTTTCGAAAACTTGCTTGTGATGCAGGAAAGCCAGGATTCGATCCCTTCTAGTATTGACATTTCGGCCTTAAAATGTCGTCTATTCGTCCCTTAGCATGACTTTATTTCGCCAAAATGACACAAAAACTAGCCAACATCCCTTGACAAATTTTTAAATAAAAATACAAAAAACCGACATCACGCTTTCAATCATAATCCGATCTTAACATAGTTTCTTTTTAGCTGAAAAGGTAATATGGAATTGCGGGAATGAAACTATAAGTTAAAATTTACGTCATAACCATAAACTTTTTTTTTGGTATGCAAAGCTATAAAAAATGTATTTGTGTAGTGAAGTAATGACCGGTGTTTTACGCCACAGTGGAAAGTATTTCACCAATTTCGAAGCGGTTAGTTCAAGGATGGTAGAGGAAACCTGAATGCCAAGTAAACTGACAAACTTTCTCACATTCCACCCAAGGTGGATTGTGGTGCTTGGTATTAAAGGAAGTGGGCGACGCAGCTCTGTTATTTCCTGTTGCATTTTGTTTAAATTGACATGATTGGTGAAAAAATGTTATAAGAATTCCATTTCCCTTAATAAAATAAATTCAAATTATTCCCATGACAATTGGAAAAGGTGAACCAGTTACCACTAATTTGTACTTGTAATGACCCACAACAAACATTTATTTTATTAATCAAAGCAATTTATACAAGATATCAAAAGCCGTATCAGGCCTATTGGCGCGTATTATCCCTATAATGATAATATTCAATACAATTCGAAATCAGTAAATTCTTGTGACGTCACTGAATTGGTTTTTACTAACAGGGTTGGTAATATTGTTGTCATCAATACAATTCGAAATCAGTAAGCGAACTATCGCATTTCTTGTGACGTCATTGAATCGGTTGTACAAGTCTGGTTGCTTGTTCTTGCACTCGAAAATCCCCAAAAAATGACGATAATTAAACTGACACAATCTTAAACATAATAAATCTGTTTTTCAAATGTCTCCCACTTAATCCATAAGTTCTTTCGACTGAAATGAAACGTGTTAACATTTAACATAAAGTATTTTTAAAGTCGTCATCGAAAAATATTTTACATGCAAATGTGCAAATGGCACACTCAAGGATCACCTGTTTCAATCTGAGATCGAATTCAGCTCAAATTAAAAACAAACATACCGATCCATGTCTAAATCACAATACCAATTTAGCAAAGCTAAATACAAACTTTGAAGCTGGCAAATTATGCTAAACACGTCAACTTTTATCAGAGAAGGGAGGCCGGTTGCACCGGAAAGCCTAAGGTTAGCATCTCTCGTTTTCCTAGCTACACCCACCACATGTGTTATTAAAATTGAAAATGAAAGAAACATTGAACTATTGGACGTCAAACGTGAATGACCTGTTATATTCGATATTAAAATGCTGGCTTTTGATTTGTGGGCAAAACACTTGCTATGCAACTATCGGTTATTCATGCATTTGCAATTATGTCTCAAAACCTCTCTCTGGTGGAAGCGCATCTTAGCCTCTTTTTAGCTACATTTCGACAGCTATCTGGCAGCTGCTTTCAATCTTTAAGCAGGTTTTCGGCCACAAACTACCCATATAATATCTTCTTAGCCACTAGGTTGCCATTTCGATAGGTCCGTGTAAAACTTAGACTTTTGACAGGTCTATAATGTATGTTTAAAGCGCTACTACCAGTGTTCGATCGAACACAAGACCTCCATTTTTGAGTGGTTTTAGAAGTACTTGACCAACTCTAGCCTAATGAGGTCGCTATAAGTCAATCCGCTGTAGGAGGAGCATAGTATTGTATGTTTAAAGTGCTACTACCAGTGTTAGAACACAAGACCTCCATTTTTGAGACGTTTCTTAAAGTACTGGACCAACCCAAATAGGGTCGCTATAAGTCAATACTCTTTAAGAGGAGCATAGTATTGTATGTTTAAAGCGCTACTGCCAGGATCGAACACAAGACTTACATTTTTGCGAGATTTTAAAAGTACTGGACCAACAAAAATGGGGTCGCTATAAGTAATTACTCTTTAAGAGGAACATAGTATCGTATGTTTAAGGCGCTACTACCAGCGATCGAACACAAGACCTCTATTTTTGCGAGGTTTTAAAAGTACTGGGATAACTATATGTCAATCCTCTCTCTGTAAGAGGAGCATAATACTGTCATATATCATTATTATAATTTATCATGCAATGCATTAAATAAGGGTATATGACAATACTGTATGTTTCAGGCGCTACTACCAGAGCTCGAACCTACATCCATAATTTCTGAGACCTTGTAAAAGTACTTGACCAACATTAACGGGGTCACTATAAGTCTATCCTGTAGAGGAGTGTGTGTATTAAACTCAAACATGACCAACCTCTGATTATTATCAATTAATCTACTGTTTATGGCGTAATTCATGTTTACACTAATGGGTGGTTTGTCGGAATTTTTTATCTTGGTTTACAAGTTAAAGTTTCCAATCCTTAACCACTAAATGGAGGTGTCTTTAAATATCACTTTCTTATTTGACTTCCCATTTTTTCTCGATAAAAATATTTGCATTTTAAATTTTAAAATATTAAAAGTCGCATTTTAGTTAACTATCATTATTTGTTTAACTCATTAAATTCGAATTTATATAAACTTTGACTTCCAATTTTTTTCTCGATAAAAACGTTTGCATTTTAAATTTAAAATATCATCAGTTCCGTTTAAGTTAACTATCTTTATTTGTTCAATTCATTAAATTCGAATTTATATAAACTTCCGTTTCGTAGTTAAACAATATCAGACGCGAGTTTTTACGTATTTTATGAACTTGTAACAACGGAGGTCGGGTGATAATTGAGTTCTAATGGAATATCACTGTTATTGGGCTGCTCATAAAATGTAATGATAATGCTCTATGTATGACAAATATTATGTCAGCTATGGCTGAAATAAGGTACAACGGGGAGCTGAAATTGGGTAAGATGTTTTTTCCTTTATTTTTCCTTAATTATTTTACTGTACTTTTAGTACAAATCTAGACGGCATCTTTATCATTATCTCGGCCGCTAGCTAGCTATATCTCATCGGCTTTTCGGCAGCTGCCATATATCTCTCGGATCTAGATCTTTTTGGCATGCATGTGAAAATTGATTATTATAAGTTTGTTTTTATCTGGAATTCAATTTACAGCTAATAAAACGTTTCTGTGACCACAAACTTTTGTAGGTTTTTAAGTTCCAGTGTCAAAATTATTTCTTAACTAAGAAAATTCAATTGGGGAAACTTAAAATTTTAATAATTTTGTTTAGTTTTAAGATATTTTGATATAAATTGTGTCATACGTTATCTTCAAGTTAATTTGTCAAAATGTTTATTTGTAGTCTAAAACAGATTGTGAAAGTTTTCTTAAGTTAAAGGAAATGATTGTGAAACTGGGACTGTCCTTATATGGAAAAAGGGATAGAGATGACCGAAGTGGATGTGCGGTTAATTATAACGTGTTTGCCCATAAACTCGATGTACCTCACTGTTGCGAATATTTGCTCTTTTTATTGACCTGTACTGGTTTAAAAGGCCGCGGTGGCCGAATGGACAAGACGTTTGTATACAAATCTAGGGTCTCTCACCGCTGCTAGTTCTTTCCCGCTCAGACCAGATGTGGAAAAGTGAATTTTCCTTTCCTTTGTCCTCAACTGGTTCACCCGATATCAATATAATGTGACTGGGAGAGTGTTACAGTTGTCTGCGGCGTACTGACTCGGCGAACTTGCGACCTTAAAGTCGCCGTGAGTGCGCGCTGGTACAAGGCAGACCATAAAACACTCTCACTTCACATGCATACACAAATTAAAGTTGTTCATAGATTATTCCAGTAGATCTGATCGCGAATAGCTGAAAAATTGCCGATGCGACGTTAAGCAACTTTCAATAAAACATCCACTGGATCGATAAGGAACAAACTGGTCTACAGTACAGACCTGTCGAAAGTTTAACAATAGACCAACGAATACGTGCCAAATCGGTAGCTGATCTCGGTTTCTCGTTAGCTATCTCTCGGCAGCTTTTCGGCAGCTACAATCTATCTCTCGGCAGCTTTTCGGCAGCTACAATCTATCTCTCGGCAGCTTTTCGGCAGCTACAATCTATCTCTCGGCAGATTTTCGACCGCTACAATCTATCTCTCGGCAGATTTTCGACCGCTACCTGTCCATATCTCAGATGTTAATATTGTACATGTTTCATATTGTTTTGTCCATCCACCGCCGCATTACATTACATATATTGTATTGTGTTTAATGTTAGTATTATATTTATTGTCATATACTTATATCATTATGCCGCCATACAATTGATTTTGTCGTAAAGTTAAACCTATAAGTGTATACTTTTGGTTAATAAAGAATTAAAATGAATTGAATTGAATCTCGGCCACCCGGTAGCCGAACCTTGACTCTCTTTCGTCATCTCAGTGTTAAAACTTTCGACGGGTCTGTAAGTTATTAGTCTGTGATAATGCCGACATCAGTTCAAATTAGCTCACAAAATAAGTAAAGTTGTGTGTATTTATCAACCAATATATTCTTTTCAATTATTTTTTGCAGAGATGCAATTATATTTTTCAGAACTATTATTTTCTCTCTTATTTTCGAGCAACGCCACTACCATTTACTTGCCTTTGAATAGTTGTTCGTGCCTGTAATAGGACAGAGGTTAATATTCCTATCTTAAATGTCACCTAAGATAACTAAGGTGCATATATAAATATGTGCCAAAGTCAAACATTTATATGCACATTAAAATGCACTTTGTCTATTTGCAAACTTGATGGTGTGTATTTTCGCCCACATATTACATATGTTGCGAGACCCAGTATTGTGTCCTTGACACAATATGCCCACGATTTTTTGCAAGTGTATTTGAATAAAGCCGGCGGTCTAGAGTATTAATAGAACTTTGAAGGCTATAGATTGTTTGTCTCTATAAAACTCGTTAGGGTCTGCTCTATAATTCAAAACTGGAATAACTTAGGAACCGGTGGCTGAAGTTACATCAGTTCTATCAAGATATACAACATGCATTCAAGGATTCTTTTCGTTTTCCTTTGTATTGCAATGGGTAAGTTTCAATATTTCTTGTATAAAATGGCAGGAAACACTTGTTTTCTAACCATGACTAGAAAAGTGAAGGTTTAACTTAGGTTTGTTTAGCTCAAACGGTTGGAGTCTCGCTTAAAATATAGTATATATAAATCATAACGTGATTTTAAAGTCCAGTCATATTAAGCATTACATGTAATTTGTAACCCTTGTGAAAATACGTACTTTTAAAATACATTATTGCGAGTATTGAAATACATTATTGCGAGTATTGAAATACATTTTTGCGAGTATTAAAATACATTATTGCGAGTATTGAAATACATTATTGCCAATATTGAAACACGTTATCAAGAGTATGGCGTAAAAGTCTAGAAACTTGAACTGTATTGAATGGCGTCAAAAACCGTTTTATATGCATACCAGTATATCAGTACATCACCTGACCCAGTTAACTAGGATTTTCCTTGACTTTAAAATTAGCATTTTTGGAATCTCTTTTGGTACTATGGACGCACATTTTTGTCAAAACTAAATAGAAATGATATAAACTTGAAATGATCGGTTTTTATTTATTTATTTATTTATTTATTTATTTATTTATTTATTTATTATAGCTGTCGCTTTTTATTATTAATATTATTTTAATTCTAGCTGTCGTTTTATTTATTTATTTATACATTTATTTATTATAGCTGTCGCTTTTTATTTATTTATTCATTTATGTATCTATCTATCTATCTATTTATTTATTTATTTTAGCTGTCAGTTTAGTAGAATCAGAGAGATTTTGTACAGATATCGACTTTGAGAAACAATGCTTTGGCTTATGTACAAACTGCGAGAAACTGTCGTGTGTACATCACGCTTGTAAATGTGCCCCTAAAGAATGCCCAGACGGCCATTGTCATGCCGGATGTCACTGTCACCAAGGTCATTGTCGTCATAATTAGCTCAGGTACATGTACTGCTTATATGTTAAAAGTTTACATAGATAGACAGGTGTTGTTTCCTACCGTTTGATTGAATTGACTAAATGGGTTTTTACATACCAGTCAAGAGTATTTCACTTATATCTAGACGTCACCAGCTATAGGTGAAGTGGCAGAGATTTTTACCTTTGCAGTGCGATTTGGACAACCTGCAGTGAAGGTTCTTTAACATGCCACGCCGGCCGTGACACTGTACACTGGCTTTTAAGACCTCATCCGAAGGATGTCATGACTTTCATTTCTAAATGCCGAGCGCTTGGCAAAAGAACAGTTAAGACATATATTGAAGGCTAGGCCAGACCCTGCCCTGGTTCGAACCCACGACCTCCCTCATACGAAGCGAACACTCTACCAACTAAGCTACCGCAATGGTCCTCCTGAACAGCTGGTTAAGTCTGTGAATTTCCATCACACCCTGGTGCAAATTCATGGGTTTAACCACATTGCAATTGTTTAATGTTTTTATAATGGTTTGCGGATTGTAATTTTACATGGACCGGTATACATGTTTGTGTGCAGTACTTCGTGTCTTTTAAACCAGGCATCAGAACAACCCGGACATTGTCGTCTGGTGGTCAGCTGCTTTTTCTAGAAATTTTACGCGATTTTGGAAAACAAATACAATTAGTTTGATAAAAAAGAGAGTTCATCATTTGTTCTTGCAAATAAAAACAAACACACCAATCCATGTCCAAACCAAAAACCGAAATCCCAAAGGAAAGTAAAAACTTGACAATGACAAAGTAAGTAAAACCCAGGGACGTGAGGGTAAGCAACTCCAGTGACGTGAGGGTAAGCACCTACAGTGACGTGAAGGTAAGCACCTCCAGTGACGTGAGGGTAAGCACCTCCAGGGACTTAAGGGTAAGCACCTCCAGGAACGTGAGGGTAAGCGCCTCCTGGGACGTGAGGGTAAGCACCTCCAGGAACGTGAGGGTAAGCACCTCCAGGGACTGAAGGGTAAGCACCTCCAGTGACGTGAGGGTAAGCACCTCCAGGGACTTAAGGGTAAGCACCTCCAGGAACGTGAGGGTAAGCACCTCCAGGAACGTGAGGGTAAGCACCTCCAGGGACTTAAGGGTAAGCACCTCCAGGAACGTGAGGGTAAGCACCTCCAGGAATGTGAGGGTAAGCACCTCCAGGAACGTGAGGGTAAGCACCTCCAGGGACGTGAGGGTAAGCACCTCCAGGAACGTGAGGGTAAGCACCTCCAGGGACTTAAGGGTAAGCACCTCCAGTGACGTGAGGGTAAGCACCTCCAGGGACGTGAGGGTAAGCACCTCCAGGAACGTGAGGGTAAGCACCTCCAGGGACTTAAGGGTAAGCACCTCCAGTGACGTGAGGGTAAGAACCTCCAGGGACGTGAGGGTAAGCACCTCCAGGAACGTGAGGGTAAGCACCTCCAGGGACTTAAGGGTAAGCACCTCCAGTGACGTGAGGGTAAGCACCTCCAGGGACGTGAGGGTAAGCACCTCCAGGAACGTGAGGGTAAGCACCTCCAGGGACTTAAGGGTAAGCACCTCCAGTGACGTGAGGGTAAGCACCTCCAGGGACTTAAGGGTAAGCACCTCCAGGAACGTGAGGGTAAGCACCTCCAGGGACGTGAAGGTAAGCACCTCCAGGGACTTAAGAATAAGCACCTACAGTGACGTGAGGGTAAGCGCTTCGAGGGACGTGAGGGTAAGCACCTGCAGGGACGTGAGGGTAAGCGCCTCCAGTGACGTGAGGATAAGCACCTCCAGGGACGTGAGTAAGCACCTCCAGTGACGTGAGGATAAGCACCTCCAGGGACATGAGGGTAAGCACCTTCAGGGACGTGAGAGTAAGCACCTTCAGGGACGTGAGAGTAAGCACCTCCAGGGACGTGAGGGTAAGCACCTCCAGGGACGTGAGGGTAAGCACCTCCAGGGACGTGAGGGTAAGCGCCTCTAGTTAAGCTAGCTACATCTGCCGCATGTGTACTCAAAATTTGGAATGAAAGGAACATGCAACTATATGGGAGGTCAAATATATCTCGGGTAATTTGTGATACAGAAATACAATACTTATCAACAATAGTGTGCTGATTGCCATTGAGCTATTGATTTATACTATACTATTATACCATGTTCATTAGGTTTTGGCACGTCAGTTTCAATTTCTTTGCGACAATGATAGAATATTTTTGGGGCCTTGCAAGACACTATTAGGTTAAAAAGAAAATATTTCCTTATCAAACTGTGTGAAATGATCATGAATTAAAGAATTCTTAATTTTTTTCAGATCATCGTCCATCAAGGAAAAGAAGTAAATTGATTTTCGTTCTTTTATTGTAATAATAAATACATCTTTAAATAAAAATGAATTAAATAGACCAGACACAATTTCTAAAAATGTTACTTGAAGCTGCACTTTAGTAAAAGTTGGTATTATGTTTTTCTTTCATCATTTGAGGGCGCTGAATTAAAAAATAGGGGATACAAACCTACATTTTGCGTTTGTTACCCAAATTTAATTTGAAAAAACATGAAAAATAATACCAACAAGTCCTGAAAATGGTTTTCACTGGGAAAATAAGGAGCGTCTTTGTTTTATTTTCGTCATGATTGCACCTAACCACAGAAAATACAAGTCCGAGTGAAATGGAACTCATGATCATTGCTAAAATGGAACTTCCATGCATTAATTAATCGAAAATTGGTCGCACTACTTTGAAATATCATTCTGTGGTACTAAATTAGCTCCATAAGGATGAGAAAACAATTGGAGCACAGAGCGAGACAAATTGCAATGTAAAGGTGGGTGAAGGATTCAAGTAGCGTATGTTGATGATTAAATCGGTCGATTTCCGATTTGTCGTGGATAAAAAAGTATTGAAACAAGAGTGTCTAATGAATCATTCCTGGTGCTTCTGCATAGTAATTGCGAAGCATAGTAAAGGACATTGTACTTCTTTTAAAATGAGCTCTAGATCACGCAGCAGGCGATCCTCGATTCTTTTTCGTTAGCCCGTCGAACAAATCTTCATTTATCTCCGGCAACCGAGGTCAATAAAGTGCTTGTGATACTGGATAAAAAAAACCTCAGGCTTGTCAGTTTTACAAAGATTTTCTTTATATTTGGTAAATTTGAAACCTTGGTAACTTTGTTTATTGGTAAGATATTTAGAAATTGAAGGTCTCATTTTAAAGATTTAAAAAAATGCCCCCCTATAGTTAGTTTTTACCAAAGATCTGATAAAGATTGCCCAAATTTGCTGAATTCAAGTAAAAGAAAATCTAAGCGAAGGCATCATTGTGAAACAGGGACCAGCAATTTGACTTTCTAGTCTAAAGCCGGTCTAGTCTCATCCCTTGTTGGATGGTGAAAATGGTCAGTCTCAGTTGGTTGTGTAATTCATGTTGTGTGTTTTTTTTTTTGTATTATGAACGTTCCTTCCAAAGAGAGATAACTCTGACAGTATTTTGAATTGGATACGAGAAGATTGATTAAATGAGAATTCACGTCCTAATCAAAAATAATTCACTTATATCAACATGTTACCAACTATAGGCGACGTGGCAGATTTTTTACCTTGGCAATGCACTCTGGGCAATGTTCAATGAGACGGGCCATCGGCTTTAAGGTCTCTTTCAAATGACTCCGTGACTTTCATTTCTTAATGCCTACGTAGTGCTTTGCGAAAGAACAGTCACCACCTGTTGTACAAGTTTTGATCAGACCCGGACGGTGTTCCAACCCACAACCTCCAACATACAGGGCGAAAACTGATACAAGAAGAGAAGCATCAAGCTTAAGAATAATCTATTTTGAATGAAAACAGTTTTTTGTTTCCCTTTGCAAGTGCATCAATCAACCAATCATAATAACTTATTTAAAAATGTGTACAAGTATAATAAATAATATAACGGTAATAGCTACGTCCGTTTGTAAAGTTCGGGGTGATATAGACTCTTGATTACGCATGTATGTTTTTATTGCCTATGCGAAAGTTATCGCATGCAAACTTTTTGTGCAAGTACGCCAAAAACTATCGCTTGAGCACGGAGAAACATTCGCTTTGGAACAGAAGCAGATAAAAATATATTTGCATAGATTTTTGTATCGCATTCGTCTTTAATTTTTAAATCAAAAACTCATTAACTACAAGTTTTATTTTTGAGTATGCAATTTTAAATTATATTTTCGTTCCTACATTTGATTGTGCATAATCGGCTTAACACGCACAACAAAGCGTTACCGTTTTCCCGTTTGGATAGAACACCGAAATTATCCACTTGGACACCCTAGTCTTTATTCTTTCTATAGAACACTGACTGGAATCGAGCACCATTCTTAGTCACCCCTCTTTGCATTTCTTGAAATTCCTACAAATGTTTGGTTGGTTAATTGATAAAGGGGACTATAGTGTCATATTATAAAATTTTGAATTTTCTGAATGAAATATTTAAAAAAAATTGTCATGTTACAAATTTTTGAATATTTCATTCAGAAAATTTAAACATTTATAATATGACAATAGTATATTTTAGCATAACCAACTTCATTCTCATATAATTACGTACCACAACAATTTAAAATTATTTTATTATTATTATAAGCTGATCAATTTTGGAAGGATAAAGAAAACCCCAAAGACCGATATTTTGCAAGACCTCCTAGCCGCTATACATTACAAGGTGACGTATATACGTAATCGTAATTCTTCGCGATGTTGATCACAATTTTTAAAATAATGCTCAAAAATAAAAACAAAATTATTTCAATTATGATCGGTTCTGTAAGTGTAAAAAAATTAAACCACCGATACTATGCTAAAAAATAAATCATAATTATTTCAATTGATTGAATTTATTCTGAAATGGTAGAGAAAAAGACCTCTTAGCCGCTATACAATACAATGTTTTCGTAGTTTTTCACATTTTTGATGAAACTGTATGTTGTTGATTGTTGTGACATTTAAAATTGCCATTGCAGAAATTATGCTAAAAGTAGGTCACTACTGCAATCTTAATTGTGTGGATACATTTTGGAATGTTGGGGATAACCGAAAACATCATTATTTTGCAAGACCTCTGTTCCATCGTGCATTAAAATGTGACGTAGTGGTTTGAGTTAATAAAAACCACTGTGCAATATCCTGTTCATTTTAATAACATTCAAAATTTCCAAAAAAAAAAAAAAAAAAAAAAAAAAAAAAAAAAAAATTAGAATTGCAACTTAGGTCAAAATTATTTGGCTTTAAATTGGTTGGGTTAGTTCTGTAAGGGTAGACATAACCAAACTACCATTTATAATTGAGTGAGTCATTTCTGAAAAGGTAGAGAGGACTAAACAACTGATATTTTACAAGACCTCTTAGCCTCCAGTACATTATAAGGTGACATATATTTCCGCATTTTTCTGGTGCAATATCTTGTCAATTGTAGTAATATTTACAATTGCAGAAAATATGCTGAGTTCGCAGTGGTGCGCGTTATAAAAGATTACTGTGCAATATCCAGTTCATGTTTGTAACATTCGAAATTTCAAAAAAAAAATGCTCGAAACATTAGTCAAAATTATTTCACTTTTAAATGGCATATCTGAAGTACGTTACTTATTCAACATTGCAGCGTTCAACATTGAATAAGTAAACAGTTACATGTACTTATTCAACATTCGCAAATATTTTCGTTTCATTCATAAAATATCAAATAAAACAAATTTTATCACATTTCACGATTAAATGTCACTATTAAGTTTGGTTACCCCCAGTGCCTCGGAACCATTGGCTTAAAGCTTCAATGTAAGCCCATACCATTATACAGTGTATTTCATATAGACGGAAAGTAAAGAGTCTGAGCAAAGTCAGGCTTTCACTGTGCTCGGAATTTCGAAATATCATTTTGTACTACTATGCTTAGGCAATGTCACTACCAAGTATGGTTACCCCCAGTGCCTCGAAACACATTGGCTTAAAGCTTCAATGTAAGCCCATACCATTATACAGTGTATTTCATATAGACGGAAAGTAAAGAGCCTGAGCAAAGTCAGGCTTTCACTGTGCTCGGAATTTCGAAATATTATTTTGTACTACTATGCTTAGGCAATGTCACTACCAAGTATGGTTACCCCCAGTGCCTCGGAACACATTGGCTTAAAGCTTCAATGTAAGCCCATACCATTATACAGTGTATTTCATATAGACGGAAAGTAAAGAGCCTGAGCAAAGTCAGGCTTTCACTGTGCTCGGAATTTCGAAATATCATTTTGTACTACTATGCTTAGGCAATGTCACTACCAAGTATGGTTACCCCCAGTGCCTCGGAACACATTGGCTTAAAGCTTCAATGTAAGCCCATACCATTATACAGTGTATTTCATATAGACGGAAAGTAAAGAGCCTGAGCAAAGTCAGGCTTTCACTGTGCTCGGAATTTCGAAATATCATTTTGTACTACTATGCCAAGGCAATGTCAATACCAAGTATGGGTACCCCCAGTGCCTCGGAACACATTAACTTAAAGCTTCAATGTAAGCCCATACCATTATACAGTGTATTTCATATAGACGGAAAGTAAAGATCCTGAGCAAAGTCAGGCTTTCACTGTGCTCGGAATTTCGAAATATCATTTTGTACTACTATGCTTAGGCAATGTCACTACCAAGTATGGTTACCCCCAGTGCCTCGGAACACATTGGCTTAAGCTTCAATGTAAGCCCATACCATTATACAGTGTATTTCATATAGACGGAAAGTAAAGAGCCTGAGCAAAGTCAGGCTTTCACTGTGCTCGGAATTTCGAAATATCATTTTGTACTACTATGCTTAGGCAATGTCACTACCAAGTATGGTTGCCCCCAGTGCCTCGGAACACATTGGCTTAAAGCTTCAATGTAAGCCCATACCATTATACAGTGTATTTCATATAGACGGAAAGTAAAGAGCCTGAAAAGTCAGGCTTTCACTGTGCTCGGAATTTCGAAATATCATTTTGTACTACTATGCTCAGGCAATGTCACTACCAAGTATGGTTACCCCCAGTGCCTCGGAACACATTGGCTTAAAGCTTCAATGTAAGCCCATACCATTATACAGTGTATTTCATATAGACGGAAAGTAAAGAGCCTGAGAAAAGTCAGGCTTTCACTGTGCTCGAAATTTCGAAAAATCATTTTGTACTACTATGCTTAGGCAATGTCACTACCAAGTATGGTTACCCCCAGTGCCTCGGAACACATTGGCTTAAAGCTTCAATGTAAGCCCATACCATTATACAGTGTATTTCATATAGACGGAAAGTAAAGAGCCTGAGCAAAGTCAGGCTTTCACTGTGCTCGGAATTTCGAAATATCATTTTGTACTACTATGCTTAGGCAATGTCACTACCAAGTATGGTTACCCCCAGTGCCTCGGAACACATTGGCTTAAAGCTTCAATGTAAGCCCATACCATTATACAGTGTTTTTCATATAGACGGAAAGTAAAGAGCCTGAGAAAAGTCAGGCTTTCACTGTGCTCGGAATTTCGAAATATCATTTTGTACTACTATGCTTAGGCAATGTCACTACCAAGTATGGTTACCCCCAGTGCCTCGGAACACATTGGCTTAAAGCTTCAATGTAAGCCCATACCATTATACAGTGTATTTCATATAGACGGAAAGTAAAGAGCCTGATCAAAGTCAGGCTTTCACTGTGCACGGAATTTGGAAATATCATTTTGTACTACTATGCTTAGGCAATGTCACTACCAAGTATGGTTACCCCCAGTGCCTCGGAACACATTGGCTTAAAGCTTCAATGTAAGCCCATACCATTATACAGTGTATTTCATATAGACGGAAAGTAAAGAGCCTGAGAAAAGTCAGGCTTTCACTGTGCTCGGAATTTCGAAATATCATTTTGTACTACTATGCTCAGGCAATGTCACTACCAAGTATGGTTACCCCCAGTGCCTCGGAACACATTGGCTTAAAGCTTCAATGTAAGCCCATACCATTATACAGTGTATTTCATATAGACGGAAAGTAAAGAGCCTGAGCAAAGTCAGGCTTTCACTGTGCTCGGAATTTCGAAATATCATTTTGTACTACTATGCTTAGGCAATGTCACTACCAAGTATGGTTACCCCCAGTGCCTCGGAACACATTGGCTTAAAGCTTCAATGTAAGCCCATACCATTATACAGTGTATTTCATAGAGACGGAAAGTAAAGAGCCTGAGCAAAGTCAGGCTTTCACTGTGCTCGGAATTTCGAAATATCATTTTGTACTACTATGCTTAGGCAATGTCACTACCAAGTATGGTTACCCCCAGTGCCTCGGAACACATTGGCTTAAAGCTTCAATGTAAGCCCATACCATTATACAGTGTATTTCATATAGACGGAAAGTAAAGAGCCTGAGCAAAGTCAGGCTTTCACTGTGCTCGGAATTTCGAAATATCATTTTGTACTACTATGCTAAGGCAATGTCACTACCGTGTTCCCAGGCACTGGGGGTAACCATACTTGGTAGTGACATTGCCTAAGCATAGTAGTACAAAATGATATTTCGAAATTCCGAGCACAGTGAAAGCCTGACTTTGCTCAAGCTCTTTACTTTCCGTCTATATGAAATACACTGTATAATGGTATGGGCTTACATTGAAGCTTTAAGCCAATGTGTTCCGAGGCACTGGGGGTAACCATACTTGGTAGTGACATTGCCTAAGCATAGTAGTACAAAATGATATTTCGAAATTCCGTGCACAGTGAAAGCCTGACTTTGCTCAGGCTCTTTACTTTCCGTCTATATGAAATACACTGTATAATGGTATGGGCTTACATTGAAGCTTTAAGCCAATATTTTCCGAGGCACTGGGGGTAACCATACTTGGTAGTGACATTGCCTAAGCATAGTAGTACAAAATGATATTTAGAAATTCCGAGCACAGTGAAAGCCTGACTTTGCTCAGGCTCTTTACTTTCCGTCTATATGAAATACACTGTATAATGGTATGGGCTTACATTGAAGCTTTAAGCCAATGTGTTTCGAGGCACTGGGGGTAACCATACTTGGTAGTGACATTGCCTAAGCATAGTAGTACAAAATGATATTTCGAAATTCCGAGCACAGTGAAAGCCTGACTTTGCTCAGGCTCTTTACTTTCCGTCTATATGAAATACACTGTATAATGGTATGGGCTTACATTGAAGCTTTAAGCCAATGTGTTCCGAGGCACTGGGGGTAACCATACTTGGTAGTAACATTGCCTAAGCATAGTAGTACAAAATGATATTTCGAAATTTCGAGCACAGTGAAAGCCTGACTTTGCTCAGGCTCTTTACTTTCCGTCTATATGAAATACATTGTATAATGGTATGGGCTTACATTGAAGCTTTAAGCCAATGTGTTCCGAGGCACTGGGGGTAACCATACTTGGTAGTGACATTGCCTAAGCATAGTAGTACAAAATGATATTTCGAAATTCCGAGCACAGTGAAAGCCTGACTTTCTCAGGCTCTTTACTTTCCGTCTATATGAAATACACTGTATAATGGTATGGGCTTACATTGAAGCTTTAAGCCAATGTGTTTCGAGGCACTGGGGGTAACCATACTTGGTAGTAACATTGCCTAAGCATAGTAGTACAAAATGATATTTCGAAATTCCGAGCACAGTGAAAGCCTGACTTTGCAGAGGCTCTTTACTTTCCGTCTATATGAAATACACTGTATAATGGTATGGGCTTACATTGAAGCTTTAAGCCAATGTGTTCCGAGGCACTGGGGGTAATCATACTTGGTAGTGGCATTGCCTAAGCATAGTAGTACAAAATGATATTTCGAAATTCCGAGCACAGTGAAAGCCTGACTTTGCTCAGGCTCTTTACTTTCCGTCTATATGAAATACACTGTATAATGGTATGGGCTTATATTGAAGCTTTAAGCCAATATTTTCCGAGGCACTGGGGGTAACCATACTTGGTAGTGACATTGCCTAAGCATAGTAGTACAAAATGATATTTCGAAATTCCGAGCACAGTGAAAGCCTGACTTTGCTCAGGCTCTTTACTTTCCGTCTATATGAAATACACTGTATAATGGTATGGGCTTACATTGAAGCTTTAAGCCAATGTGTTTCGAGGCACTGGGGGTAACCATACTTGGTAGTGGCATTGCCTAAGCATAGTAGTACAAAATGATATTTCGAAATTCCGAGCACAGTGAAAGCCTGACTTTGCTCAGGCTCTTTACTTTCCGTCTATATGAAATACACTGTATAATGGTATGGGCTTACATTGAAGCTTTAAGCCAATGTGTTCCGAGGCACTGGGGGTAACCATACTTGGTAGTAACATTGCCTAAGCATAGTAGTACAAAATGATATTTCGAAATTTCGAGCACAGTGAAAGCCTGACTTTGCTCAGGCTCTTTACTTTCCGTCTATATGAAATACATTGTATAATGGTATGGGCTTACATTGAAGCTTTAAGCCAATGTGTTTCGAGGCACTGGGGGTAACCATACTTGGTAGTGACATTGCCTAAGCATAGTAGTACAAAATGATATTTCGAAATTCCGAGCACTTTGAAAGCCTGACTTTTCTCAGGCTCTTTACTTTCCGTCTATATGAAATACACTGTATAATGGTATGGGCTTACATTGAAGCTTTAAGCCAATGTGTTCTGAGGCACTGGGGGTAACCATACTTGGTAGTGACATTGCCTAAGCATAGTAGTACAAAATGATATTTCGAAATTCCGAGCACAGTGAAAGCCTGACTTTGCTCAGGCTCTTTACTTTCCGTCTATATGAAATACACTGTATAATGGTATGGGCTTACATTGAAGCTGTAAGCCAATGTGTTCCGAGGCACTGGGGGTAACCAAACTTAATAGTGACATTTAATCGTGAAATGTGATAAAATTTGTTTTATTTGATGTTTTATGAATGAAACGAAAATATTTGCGAATGTTGAATAAGTAACTGTTTACTTATTCAATGTTGAACGTTGCAATGTTGAATAAGTAACGTACTTCAGGTATCCTTTTAAATGAGTGAATTGACCTATCACCGACCACGCCCACAATTTTCCGACATTGGCCGCCATTATGGTAACAAAGAAGCGTCACGGCAACTAATGGCGTACTAGTGTCATTGACGTCCCTAAATTGTGCAATTCGTGGCGAGTGTTCATTTTTTTTGCATGTAAATCAATCATCCGGCCATTCGTCGGAACAATGTGGGCGTGGCCGACGATACGTCTATTAGTGCAGGAAGGCAAGACAGAACTAAAACCACCGACATTTTGCAAGACCTGTACCACCGTACATTGCAATGCAAACTAGTTTTTCGCATTTATGATGACACAATGTCTTCTTAATTATGGTACATTACAATTTTAGAAATTATGCTAAAAAGACCTCAGTGACGCTGTGTATTACAATGTGGCGTAGTATTTGCATTTTTAATGAAGCCAAATCTGTTCCATTGTGGACACTTTAATAAAATTATTTCACTTTTAATTGAGTGGATAAGTTATGGAAGGTCAGAGAGAACCAAAACCATCCTGATCCATATTTTGCAGGACCTGTGTCGCCGCGCATTCCAATGGGACGTAGTTTTTGCATTTTTGATAACATAATATCTTGTTTATTGCGGTTACAATTACATTTTCAGAAATTATGTTCAAAAGAAAATCAAAATTATTTCACTTTAAATTAAGTTGATTATTTTTAGAATAGTACTGAATATAAAAGAATCAACAGCATTTGGAAGATAGTTATTGTTGGTTATCTTCCCTTAACCATGACCATACTGTACAGACCTGTTAAAAGTTTAACATTGAATTCACGAAAATAAATCAAAGGTCGACCACCAAGTGGTCGATGTTATTGTTGAATTTTGCTTAACCTCGCATCAGCAATTTTTCAGCTATTTGCGAAGAGAACTTCTTTATTATTCTCTATGGATTAATCTATGGACACGTTTGTGTATGCATGTGAAGTGCAAGTGTGTTCTATGTATAGTGTGCCTTGTACAAAGCGCACACTCAGGGCGACTTTAAGGTGCTAGCTCACCGAGTTAGTACGCATGTATACCATTTTATAGTCACATTATACTAACACCGGGTGATCAAGTAAAGGCAAACGGTAAGGAAAATTCACTTTCCCACATATGGTCTGAGCGAGACTCGAACTCACAGCGATTAGAGACCGCGATTTGTAGACTGACGTCTAATGCATTAAGGCACAGCGGCTTTACCAAGTGGTCGAGATATAGATAATTAGTAGCCACAACAAACTGTCGAGATCATAAACTTTGAAACTGACAATTTAGGTTACACACATGGACTTCCACTAGGGAAGTGAGGCCAGGTGCTCCGGAAGGCTAAGCACTTCCTGACACATAGTAAATACTGCCAAGATATAGGTAACGAAGGACCGAGATGATTTATTGATCTGATGCCAATTTGTTAGCTTAGTGTTAAAGGGTCTGTACTGTATGTTATTCAAAAATATCATTCAGGAAATTTGCATGACTGCTTTGGTTGAAATCCCAATTATTACAGAATGTGTGGCAAAATAAAACGGAGCTCTATGACAAAAGCACCGGATGGCCATTACCCATTATTATTAGCTTGCGACAACTTACAATACAGTACAGACCTGTCGAGAGTTTAACACCGAGATAGCAAAGTAGTCGAAACTTGGTCGCCAAGTGGCTATGATATAGATTTGTTACTGCCCGAAGAGCTCCTGATAAATTATGAGCAACTCTCAAGGTATAGCTAACGAATGACCGGCTGAAATATGTTGTCGATTCACCCCTAATCAGTTAACTTAATAAAAAAATCAAGTTAATCAAAAACAAACATTTTAATCCATGCCCGAATCCAAAAGCAAAGTAAAAACTTTGGAACTGACAAATAAGGTCAGAGACGTGAACTTCCATCAGGGAAGTGAGGCCGTGTGCTCCGGAAGGGTAGGCGCCTCCTGTTTAGCTAACTGTTAAAGCTTCGACTGGTCTGTACTGTATATGGCCCATCGACTTACAGACGGATTAACCAATGAATGATTCATAGTATAAATACACTACTAGTACTCATTCATTTCTTTATTCTATGAATCTGTCAATCGGTCGGTCAGTCTGGTACTTTAAGGATAACAAAAAATTAAGTTTGATGTAAGTGAAACACATTTTTATTTCAAATAAAGAAGAAGAAGAAGAAGAAAAGTAATAGCTAAAGAAAAATGAAACTGCAATGTCATGTTACATTTTATCCGGTAACTGCTACCATGTCAAGTAATGAATTACACCAGCACAATATTATAGCAAATCAAGGATGTTAAATACAAAAGGTGAAAACAGCGTGTAAACTAAAACTAGAAAAAACACAACAGGAAAATAATATAAAAATGACGCGAAAATAAATATGAGTTAACCAATTAAAAGTGATGAAAGAATATACAAAGATGTACTCTTCAATTTTATTGATGATGAATCGTATTCCGAAACGGTCGTCTAATGCTGTAAAATTAACACTGGTTTAATATGCATTTGTTTTGTTTTTTATGGAAACTTTGTAAGTTAATTATAATATAATTGTTTTTTTAAAGATCGGTGTTATGAGCTAATTATAATACTTTAATAAAAACTAATGTTTTTGTATCAAATGTTTATCACGAAAAAGGCCATAAATATGTAATGCCTGTCCAGATTCCCCTACCAACGTTGCTTACACCTGAAACAATCAGTTGAATCGCGCCTGGTTCTTCGCTTTCTATCTCAGCACGGGCTTGCTGCCTTTGGCGTTCCAAATCTTCTTCATGGTTTTCTTTTTCTCGTTTCCGGGCAAGACGTTCTGCTTCCAATTCCAATTCTTTCTGTTTCTTTTCCAGTTCCATTTTCTCATGCTTACTTTTCTCTTGTTGTGCCAATTGTCGACAGATTTCTTGTTCTCTCATGAGTTCTTTGTACTTTCTCTCCGCCTCTTCTTTTTCTCGGTTGTGTTTATCGTGTATTTCCCGCATTCTTCTCTGGACAGCCCTTTCTGCTTCTTCATACATGGCGTTGGTGTAAAACTTTCCGCCATTGTTTCTTACCATTTTGTCAATTTCACTCAAAAGCCCCTTTACCTGACTATCCTTTTCATCAGGGGATGCGCGATTGTTGAACCCGATAAATCTATTTCCGCACTTCTGCAGTACGAGTCTTAACGGATCAGGGGCTGTCTTGACATACTCTTGAATAGACATACCCTCATGCTCTAGATTATCAATGCAAGTAAATAACACTATCACATAATTGAGAACCCCTTCACCGAACAATTCAATCAGTTTAGAGATGGTACCTTCTTCTTCCGGGGTAAATCGTCCTACTGTAATCACGAACAAAAGTGCGTGTGGTCCAGGCGATGTTATGCCGACGCATTTTAAAACCTCTTTCAAAATATAATCATTTGACACACTAGTATCAAATAATCCCGGAGTATCCACTGCAATTATACATTTTCCAAATCGGAGACTGCTTTCTAATTTGCATTTTGAAGTCACGGATGAGAAGGAGATCCGGCTTTTGAAACAGTTTTTTCCCAAAATGGCATTTCCTGTGGCGCTTTTTCCGGATCCGGTTCTCCCAAGTAGCACGATTCTTCTCTCGTTATTTAAATATGCTACGTCCATTGCTGAAATTATAATAAAAACCAATCGGATAAATCTACTCTTATTACTCAGCCACTAATTTAAATTTCCGGTGTTTAAATTCCGCAAGAATGCAGTCTGTAACACAGTTACCGATTTCCTGAAAACCATGAATAACTAGGCATTTTAATAAACATAAACATTTGTGCACGCACACACACAAACACATATATACACATACACAAATAATGATATTTAGTAAGGTTCTAATGGTTATATTTAACAATAACTCATGTACACACATACACATGCACGTACTAACACACACTAAAATTCACAAATGCACACATCTACACACATCCAACCACGCATACACGCGCATGCTTTACACATATATGGTATGTTTGGTCATCAGACACAAACATTCCAAAAAATGTCTAAATCACTATTCCCAAAAATTGTTAAAACTTTAATGCAAGATATTTTGTTCAGGTTATCTTTCTTGTATGGTAAAATATTGCCGATATTTTTGTATTTTTGCGAGGTACAATTTTTCGCAAAACCAATTCCGGAATAGCTTAGAATAACACACATCTACACACATCCAACTACGCACACACGCACCAACACGTATATGGTATGTTTGGTCATCATAAAAAAACAAACATAAATCACCATCCCCAAAAATTGTCAAAAACTTTAATGTAAGATATTTTGTTTAGGTTATCTCTATTGTATGGTAAAATATTGCCAATATTTTGTATTTTTGCGAGGTACAATTTTTCGCAAAACCAATATAAAAAAAGCTTAAATTTCGAATTA
The DNA here is from genome assembly GCA_021292105.1 of Anadara kagoshimensis. Lineage (NCBI taxonomy): Eukaryota > Metazoa > Mollusca > Bivalvia > Arcoida > Arcidae > Anadara > Anadara kagoshimensis. Next base: position 51,191,643 of record CM037874.1, read on the forward strand.
GACATAAATGTTTAATACGCTTACTTTCCTAGCTTATTTGTACCTTACAAGATGGTTACATTGACATAACATAATGAAATTGACATTGAAATAATAATAATAATAATAATAATAATAATAATAATAATAAACAAAAGTCTCAAGGTTTTGTCAACGTGAAAACTAATCAAACAATGTTTTTATTGTATTTCTTTAATTTCGAAGAAAGTATTATCTGTATAATGTTAAATCATTATCTTTTGTAAAACGAGCTTAAAGCGAGTGACAGGCGTGACAGAGATTAATAGGGAAAAAGTTACAGTGTGAAAAGGTTCTAAATAGTCCCATTATTATTATATGTGCATAAAATCATGATTTCATTAATAAGATTGTTTGAGAATACAAATCATCCTTTATTCTATTTTATTATTATTAAATTGTGGAACAAACTTGTATGTAGGATTAAAACATGATTTTTAATCTGTCATTCGATTTTCAACTATTGATTTAATTTGTATGAGTGCTTAAGTTTGTTTCATATTAATGACACACACACACACACACACACACACACACGCCAAGTGTGAACGAATGCCAACATACTGTGTTTTCACTTAGCAAACAAAACATATCAAAAATTCGTCTTAATTACTATGGATTTAGCAGACTAAGGGTTACTATTTATTCAAATATTGTAATTTGATCATTTGAAACATACTCATCAAATCAGCTTTTGAGTCTATCATAGTTTGATTGAGTCAATATGTCAGAATAAAATATTTGATGCATTTCAGATGTTAATAAATCCCAACATTACTGATGATAATTTTAAGTTCGTTTAATGCCGAAAAATTTAAACAGATTAGGAATTATCAATTATGAATGTCTCCTATATTTGGTATTACACGTCTTGCAACAGATAATTCTTACACCTCCTAAACATATTTTTCTACATCATAAGACTAAAATAAACATTGCCTATTTTTCGTTTTATTTTGTTGGATAAATATATTTGATATTTATATCCCTTACCACTTTGTTCATTACTGCTCAGATCAGTGTGCGCAGCTTCCGGTTTTTCTGTACTACATTTGGTACATTTAGAATTTGTGTGTGCATTGGTCAGATTACATTCCTTGCATTTCCATTCACTACAGATAAATGTCACTTAATTTACAATAAAATTATTCTATCGCATATAAAGTTTATATCCTATTTCTCCTACTTTTGAATATTACGTTAATATTACACAATACAGAACGTGAGATGTTTTAAATGACCTAAGTTAAATATGGACTATTAAACTGAGGAAGGCACTTGCACTAGTCGACACAAAAATTCAAATATTCTTATGTAACTACAAATGTATACTTAAGTGATGTTTATAATTAACCGAATGATAAAACCGTTACACATATTAACCTATATTCGATGGAATTAATTTAAAAAGGTTTCCGATTTCAATTTTTTGTAAATACTGTCAATCTTTTAATAAATATTGTTGGTAAAAAATATATGCAGGTTTCAAGCTAGAAATGATCTTCAAAATGACAACTTAAATTTCTAAATTTCTTAAATTCTAAGTTAAACAAAATCATAAGAGTCCATGGTCAAATCACAAGTCAAAGGCCACAGGAAAGATATTTTGAACACCAACAAATTACGTTTAAGAAGTGAATTTTCACCAGGGAGTGAGATAAGGTGTTCCGTGATGGTAAGAATCTCTTGTTTAGCTAGTTTTATCCACCGGATGTGAAATCAAAATTAAGAAAGAACAAAATGAAAGAAACATTGAAATCCGTGGTGTCAGATATTGTATATCCATACCTGTGTATGTGAGGGGTTTGTGTCCCTAGTTTTGCTTGCTCGTTGTCTTCATTGGTCTCGCAAGGAAAGGACGCTAAATGGAGTTAAAAAGATGACATATGTGTACATTAATTATGCAGAATGCTACGATTTCATCAAAACATATTAGATATTTTTCGTGTTAGTGATTTCATTTAGCAAACAAAACATGACGAAAATCCGTCTTAATTACTATGGATTTAGAAGCCTAAGGGTTAGTATCTAGTCAAATATTATTAGTTATTCGAGATTTTCCCGGGGTATACGGGACGGTCATACCATCCCGTATACCCCGGGAAAATCTCGAATAACGAATTTATTACCACTTTGGTCTGATCTTGACTAACATTTGAAAATTTAAGTTATGCTGCAGTTACTGAAATATTGTAATGTGAATATTAGTATTAAATAATTAAATTGGAAAAACTCAACAAGTTAATCTTTTCTATCAAATTTTAATTAATTGAACATACGAAAATATTAAATTTATTAAACATTTCTGAGATAAGTTTAAAAAATGTCATTTATCATATTAAAAATTATAACTCTTCAAACTGGAGCTACCCTTCATTGTACCCCTTGCGCACCTACGTAAAGAATAAATTCTTCCGTCATCATTACGTTACACGAAAGACACCGCCATTTTGTCACAATTTTTACCATTACATGTAAACACCCATCCAAAATACGTTTTGGTGTATTAAAGGAGTTATAATGTATGGACTAGATCGAAATTAGGATTGTTAGTAACGACTCGCCTCATGTAAGTAAATGGTTAATTGATTTTTAACCGTGTCATTCAAATCTTTGAAATATTAGCGTTGTTCCTTTTTCAAAACGGACATGTACTTTTCGTAGGAAGCTACAGGACACATTGGCGTGTTGTCAGCAGGCATTATTCCTGTGTATCTCTCTTTTTCATTTTCGCGACGATTTTTTGTTAACTCATCTACAGTTTTCTTCACAAATTTGGCCCCTGTAGAGGGATCTGTAGCCACAGAAAAAGTAGGTTTCGACATTTCAGGAATGTTTTCACCACCCCGTCGACAGAAATATAAACGTTATTCAAAATGTACTTTATTAAACAGTCCTGTGGGCGTATTTGGATTGATGTGAATGCTAGAATATAATTTCCCTAAATCGTCATCACTTATACAAGGGTATTGATCTAGCTGCATTTTGCAAACGACGTTTCTATGCGAGTTGTTCCCCTTTAGCCGCAGATACGAACTTTTAACTCTCGAATTTTGAATCGTCAGACACAAAATTTTAATTTTAAAATATTCTGTAATTTATAAAATTAAAAATCGTTTGTTACTTTTGATACTTTTTTGAAAACAAACAGTTTGAAATATACGGCAATACTTGAAGCGAACCATGGGGGGCGGTCATAACCCGACAGGTTTGAAGCTCCGTATCACCCGATCACGTGGTATCTGTATTACCCGTTTAGGCGACCGTATTGCCTTGGAAAATTAGATATATGGGATAGTATAAGATTTTAACCAATCAGATTGTAAGTATTTTACCAAAGTGGTAATAATGTAATTTTATCATTTGAAATACACTCATCAAATCAGCTTTTTGAGTCTATCATAGTTTGATTAAATCAATATGTCAGAATAAAATATTTAATTTATTTCAGATGTTAATAAGTCCCAACAATACTGATGGATAATTTTAAGTCCTGATCGTTCGTTTAGTGCCGAAAAATTTAAACAGATTAGGAATTATCAATTATGAATGTCTCCTATATTTGGTATTACACGTCTTGCAACAGATAATTCTTACACCTCCTAAACATATTTTTCTACATCATAAGACTAAATTAAATATTGCCTTTTTTCGTTTCATTTTGTTGGATAAATATATTTCATATTTGCATCCCTTACCACTTTGTTCATTACTGCTCAGATCAGGGTGCGCAGCTTCTGGGTTTTCTGTACTACATTTGGTACATTTAGAATTTGCGTGTGCATTGGTCAGATTACAATTCCTGCATTCCCATCCACTACAGATAAATGTCACTTAATATATATTAAAATTATTCTATCGCATATAAAGTTTATATCCTATTTCTTCTACTTTTAAATATTACGTTAATATTACACAATACAGAACGTGAGTTGTTTTAAATGACCTAAGTTAAATATGGACTATTGAACTGAGGAAGGCACTTGCACTAGTCGACACAAAAATTCAAATATTCTTATGTAACTACAAATGTATACTTAGGTGATGATTACAATTAACCAAATAATAAAACCATTACACATATTAACCTATATTCGATGGAATTAATTTAAAAAGGTTTCCGATTTCAATTTTTTGTAAATACTGTCAATCTATAAAAAAATATTGTTGGCAAAAAATATATGCAGGTTTCAAGCTAGAAATAATCTTCAAAATGACAACTTAAATGTCTAAATTTCTTAAATTCTGAGTTAAACAAAATCATAAGAGTCCATGGTCAAATCACAAGTCAATGGCCACAGGAAAGATATTTTTAACACCAACAGATTACGTTTAAGAAGTAAATTTTCAACAGGGAAGTGAGATAAGGTGCTCCGTGATGGTAAGAAACTGCTGTTTAGCTAGTTTTATCCACCGGATGTGAAATCAAAATTGAGAAAGAACAAAATGAAAGAAACATTGAAATCCGTGGTGTCAGATATCGTATATCCATACCTGGGTGTGTGAGGGGTTTGTGTCCCTAGTTTTTCTTGCTCGTTGTCTTCATTGGTCTCGCAAGGAAAGGACGCTAAATGGAGTAAAAAGAGGACATATGTGTACATTAATTATGCAGAATGCTACGATTTCATCAAAACATATTAGATATTTTTCGTGTTAGTGTTTTCATTTAGCAAACAAAACATGACAAAATTCGTCTTGATTACTATGGATTTAGCAGCCTAAGGGTTACTATCTATTCAAATGTTGTAATTTGATCATTTGAAATATACTCATCAAATCAGCTTTTGAGTCTATCAGAGTTTGATTGAATCTATATGTCAGAATTAAATTTTTGATGCATTTCAAATGTTAATAAATCCCAACATTACTGATGATAATTTTAAGTTCGTTTAGTGCAGAAAATTTAAACAAGTTATGGATTATCAATTATGAATGTCTCCTATATTTGCTTTTACAGGTCTTGCAACAGATAATTCTTACACCTCCTAAACATATTTTTCTACATCATAAGTCTAAATTAAATATTGCCTATTTTTCGTTTTATTTTGTTGTATAAATATATTTGATATTTACATCCCTTACCACTTTGTTCATTACTGCTCAGATCAGGTTGCGCAGCTTCCGGTTTTTCTGTACTACATTTGGTACATTTAGAATTTGTGTGTGCATTGGTCAGATTACAATTCCTGCATTCCCATTCACTACAGATAAATGTCACTTAATATATAATAAAATTATTCTATAATAATATTATAGTGCACTTGTCGACACAAAAATTCAAATATTATTATGTAACTACCAATGTATACTTAGGTGGTGATTATAATTACTCGAATGGAATTAATTTAAAAAGGTTCCCGATTTTAATTTTTTGTAAATGCTGTCAATCTATTAACAAATATTGTTGGCAAAAAATATATGCAGGTTTCAAGCTAGAAATAATCTTCAAAATGACAACTTAAATGTCTAAATTTCTTAAATTCTGAGTTAAACAAAATCATAAGAGTCCATGGTCAAATCACAAGTCAATGGCCACAGGAAAGATATTTTGAACACCAACAAATTACGTTTAAGAAGTAAATTTTCAACAGGGAAGTGAGATAAGGTGCTCCGTGATGGTAAGAAACTGCTGTTTAGCTAGTTTTATCCACCGGATGTGAAATCAAAATTGAGAAAGAACAAAATGAAAGAAACATTGAAATCCGTGGTGTCAGATATCGTATATCCATACCTGGGTGTGTGAGGGGTTTGTGTCCCTAGTTTTGCTTGCTCGTTGTCTTCATTGGTCTCGCAAGGAAAGGACGCTAAATGGAGTAAAAAGAGGACATATGTGTACATTAATTATGCAGAATGCTACGATTTCATCAAAACATATTAGATATTTTTCGTGTTAGTGTTTTCATTTAGCAAACAAAACATGACAAAATTCGTCTTGATTACTATGGATTTAGCAGCCTAAGGGTTACTATCTATTCAAATGTTGTAATTTGATCATTTGAAATATACTCATCAAATCAGCTTTTGAGTCTATCAGAGTTTGATTGAATCTATATGTCAGAATTAAATTTTTGATGCATTTCAAATGTTAATAAATCCCAACATTACTGATGATAATTTTAAGTTCGTTTAGTGCAGAAAAATTTAAACAAGTTAGGGATTATCAATTATGAATGTCTCCTATATTTGCTTTTACAGGTCTTGCAACAGATAATTCTTACACCTCCTAAACATATTTTTCTACATCATAAGTCTAAATTAAATATTGCCTATTTTTCGTTTTATTTTGTTGTATAAATATATTTGATATTTACATCCCTTACCACTTTGTTCATTACTGCTCAGATCAGGTTGCGCAGCTTCCGGTTTTTCTGTACTACATTTGGTACATTTAGAATTTGTGTGTGCATTGGTCAGATTACAATTCCTGCATTCCCATTCACTACAGATAAATGTCACTTAATATATAATAAAATTATTCTATAATAATATTATAGTGCACTTGTCGACACAAAAATTCAAATATTATTATGTAACTACCAATGTATACTTAGGTGGTGATTATAATTACTCGAATGGAATTAATTTAAAAAGGTTCCCGATTTCAATTTTTTGTAAATGCTGTCAATCTATTAACAAATATTGTTGGCAAAAAATATATGCAGGTTTCAAGCTAGAAATAATCTTCAAAATGACAACTTAAATTTCAAAATTTCTTAAATTCTGAGTTAAACAAAATCATAAGAGTCCATGGTCAAATCACAAGTCAATGGCCACAAGAAAGATATTTTGAACACCAACAAATTACGTTTAAGAAGTGAATTTTCAACAGGGAAGTGAGACAAAGTGCTCCGTGATGGTAAGAATCTCCTGTTTAGATAGTTTTATCCACCGGATGTGAAATCAAAATTGAGAAAGAACAAAATGAAAGAAACATTGAAATCCGTGGTGTCAGATATCGTATATCCATACCTGGGTGTGTGAGGGGTTTGTGTCCCTAGTTTTTCTTGCTCGTTGTCTTCATTGGTCTCGCAAGGAAAGGACGCTAAATGGAGTAAAAAGAGGACATATGTGTACATTAATTATGCAGAATGCTACGGTTTGATCAAAACTTATTAGATATTTTTCGTGTTAGTGTTTTCACTTAGCAAACAAAACATAACAAAAATTTGTCTTAATGCATAAAGTGGCCATAGTATAAACAAGACAGACAAATTAATTTAGAACAAGAAGGCATATTTAAATCAAATATAAAATAACAAAGACTTTAAGGTCATTCTTAGATATAAGGGGTGGGCATATTATGGTGTGCATTTTATGCACGCTAAGATAAAGGTTAGAAAAGAAAGAAGTGAAAGTATTGATTTAGCAGCCTAAGGGTTACTATCTATTCAAATATTGTAATTTGAATAATTGAAATACCCTCATCTGTTTTCAGTCTATAATAGTTTGATTGAATCAATATGTCAGAATATAATATTTGATTCATTTCAGATGTTAATTAATCCCAACATTACTGATGATAATTTTAAGTCCTGATTGTTCGTTTAGTGCTAAAAAATTCAAACAGGTTAGGAATTATCAATTATGAATGTCTCCTATATTTGGTATCACGCGTCTTGCAACAGATAATTCTTACACATCCTAAACATATTTTTCTACTTAATAAGACTAAATTTAATATTGCCTATTTTTCGTTTTATATTGTTGGATCAATATATTTGATATTTACCACTTTGTTCGTTACTGCTCAGATCAGGGTGTACAGCTTCCGGTTTTTCTGCACTACATTCGCCACATTCAGGATTTGTGTGTGCATTGGTCAAATTACAATTCCTGCATTCCCATCTACTACAGATAAATGCCACTTAATTAAATACAAAGTTATTCTATCGCATATAAAGTTTATATTCTGTTTCTTCTACTTTTAATTTGATAAAAATCCCTTTCCTTGTTCATACATTATAAACGATATGTGTTCTATGTATAATGTAATTTACCGCTGAACATTTATTTAATTGATGTATGATGATAGTTTTGTAATTTTATATTTTATTTATTTTGTTTTTTATATAAAAACCTCTTCCATTATCTAATAATTGTACTACTGTTGCCAATCTGTTTACAACTTGGTATTGGAGGACAAGTCTCTTTTAAAATATAATTAAACTACACTAAATCTGACAAGCTAAAATTCCAAACAAAAAATATTGTAAATAAATAATAAACAATATACGAGGTATGTGACAAAATATAACATGGTATAAGATCTTAGTCATTTAGTCTGACAAACCATGTGTTTCAATATAAAGTAAATAGTTCACAATACAAACTTGAGTTGATTAAAATGACATAAGTTAAATATAGATTATTATTATCGTTTTACCATTGGTCTGGTACGCAATTTAAAATAAAAATATGTCCTATTGATAAAACAATCGTCACACGTTGTTATTTTTATGTAATTGATTATTCTAGATCTTGGTAAAAGGTTGAAAAAGACATACTGTGTTGCCTCTTTCAAAACATATGTATGAATTGATATTATTGATTTATAGATAATAAAACAAATGTTACTGTAGGATATTTTACTACTACATGTATGATATTGTACAGATGATAGCTGTATCAAAAACAAATATACTAATCCATGTCCAAATTACAATCCAGAAGCAAAGTAAAAGCTTTGGAACTGAAAATTCACATTAGACACGTAAACTTCCACGGAAGTTAGGCAAAGTGCTCCGTAAGGGTAAGTACCTCCTGTTTATCTAGCTACATCCGCCACGTGTGTGTGTAATCAAAACTGTGTGAAAGGTAAAATTAACTATGGGAGGTCAAATATATCCAGGTAAATTTGACCTCCGAGACACCAAACTTATCATCAATAATATGATGATGGCCATTAAAGTGTTTGAGGGTCTTGTTAAGCCTAGGCTTGCAATATCAATGAGTCAACAAATTATTTGCAAGCAGTCTGCTTCGTTGTAGTAGTTCCTTGGGAAGAAGCTCTACAAAAGCGGGTTAGTTGGAAAATAAATACACCATAAGTAGGAGAAGTAGGTATATTGCTGGAAATAAAAGGAAAGTTGACCATAGACAAAATGATGTCATCACGTTTGTCATTAAGTTTCAAATGTAGCCTTTCCTGGGCGTCATAATTCAGGTATATGTCTAAATAAGAAGCAGAACTTGAGGAATCAGTCGTATCTTTTATTTCAAGCTCACTAGGATAGATGACATTCACATGTGTACTTGGAATGCAGAATATGGAATATTTTGAATTATAATAATTGCTAAGGTTTTAAACAGACTGGTGGTACAGTTTTAACATTAGCTAATCACAATTAGCGTTACAATTTTATTTAATATGTGTTAATTTTACAGCACTAGACGGCCGTGTCGGAATACAATTCCTGGACCAAATTTGTGAAAAAATATCTACAACAAACTAGTGCATACCTTTCCATGTTCAATTCACTATCACAAAAAGAAATGAAAAATATATTTTTAGTTGTTTTTTATGTTTAATTTACTTATAATATGGTTCTATAGAATCGTTGTGAATCATTCACATTATTATCAGATCAGTGTTTATTGTTAAACCTGCTTACAATTATATAGTTGAACAAGGGACTTTGCAAACCTACACCTAATAAGGCTCTTAAAAATCTTATGGTATTATCTTACAATATTGTTGACACGTCTTTGTATTCAAAGGTGTTATGTGTAAATTTGACCTCAAATGGTTTGAGTTTATTTCATTTTAAGTTTTATCTATAGAATCTGTTATCAGAGAAATTTTTTATAATAAAAACCACTGGTATTTATATAATATGAATTTATACACAATCATAGACATGACATTGAAAAGTTGATTTTAGAGTTCTATTATATTGCGGAAAATAATTTCAGCAAACGTATTATCATATATTTACAATGAATGGGATAATTGGTACATGTCCATTTTTAACACAGTGGGCATACTGTATTAGCTCAATAAATTTTTCTAACTTTATGTTGATGATTTGCATAGTTAAGAAGTTGTGAAAGAAACACGTAGCAAATTAATAATAATTATATAGAGTAATTAGTAATTCTAGTTTACTTTACTAAACATGTTTAGTGTTTTAATGAATATTGGAAAAGAGTAGTTGGACGTATGTTGTTACATGGAGCTTATAACTATTAAGAATTCGAGTAAATTTGAATTTAAATCTTAGTTATATTTCTTGAATTTATAGTTTGGATTTCTATCAAGGTGTGTGGGTTTCAGAGAGAGAGAGAGAGAGAGAGAGAGAGAGAGAGAGAGAGAGAGAGAGAGAGAGTTAGTGTATGGTGTGTGTGAGTGTTTTTAAGAAGGAAAAGCAAGTAATAAACCATCAACTGACCATAGTAATAAATTCAAGATATACGAATATATATTAAAATGTATATATATATATATATATATATATATATATATCACACAATTTTTGCGACAATTAACTGGGACGAAAACTCGCCTATTTTTGTCATTCTTACTTATTAAAATAGACATGAGAGAGAGAGAGAGAGAGAGAGAGAGAGAGAGAGAGAGAGAGAGAGAGAGCATACCTCTCCATTTCGATATATCTTGTGCTTTGGAACCTCTTCTCTTTAGAACTGTAAACTAATCAGTGGAATCTGTTAAAATAAGACATTCCAGATATTTTATTTCTAGACACAAGAATGTCCATTCAATTCAAAACAAAAGAGAAAAGGTGATGGAAAATGAATACAAAGTGTGATGAGTACATACATTCAAATAAAACAACTTGTTTATTTTTTTATTTTTATGTGATTAGTTATTCAAAAAAAGGAAACAAAAAGGTATGTGTGTGTATGTTTCTATGTATATGTATCCATGTCTGCATAAACCTGAAGCGCAGGCAATTGTTTTATTTATTCAAGTTATGACACAACATGTCTTATTGTAATTTTTTGAAATAATTAAAAATTATTGACTTGTGAATTTTTATTCAAAACGTTTATAACATAAAAGACACATTGATTAAGATGTTTATCAGAATTTAATTAATTTTATCTGGTTATATATTCTCCGTGCCGAATGTATTCATAGTATATCATGTTATTGTACCAGTGTTAATTTTACATGTCTTGGAAAAGGTTGTAGTCGTTTTTATGAACTTACATTGGTTGTTATAAGCGACAACTGTTTTTGTTTTTTTTATGGTTTGTGTATTTCATATTAGCTTAGCTGTTATGATTTCTATCTTTTTATTTTGTCGCCGAATGTGTGTATCAAAATTTAGAATGTAAGGAATATGTAGCTATTCGATGTTCAATGGGGTAAACCAGGATAAAAAGACATCATACTTCTCAACAATTTTGTAATAACGGCCATAAAACATTCTGAGGACCTTCATAAGCCTAGGCTTGCAATATCCCAGGGCCAACGGCTTTTTTAAAAAGCAGCTTGCTCCATAAAACTTTTCATCATAGTTTTATTCCATCATATAAATATTTACGGGCTGCGATTAATTTAAATTATCCTCGTTTTAGCACTTTATTTCAATTTACGTATCCATACTTGAAGTAAACTACCAGTATAGTTATTGTGTATTTCTTGTCGTTTTAGTTACACATTGTCAGGTATAAATTTATATATTAATAATAATAATAATTATAATAATAATAATAATATTATTATTATTTATTTATTTATTTATTTATTTATTTATTTTTTTATTATTATAAATATTATTATTTTTGTCAAAATCAAATATACTTATCCATGTCCGAAGCACAATCCAGAAGCAGTGTAAGAATTTTGGAATTGATTAGTTAGGTAAGACACGTGATCTTCCGCCAGGGAAGTGAGGCATGGTATTCCGGAAGAGTAAGCACATCATGTTTAGCTAGCTACACCCGCAACGTGCGTAATTAAAATTTTGTGTAAGGAACTTGAAACTATGGTATGTCAAATATATCATATCTTATATTATTACACCTTATGTAAAAATATAACAATTTCATTAGATAAGAGCTATGTAACAATTTGTACTGTCACATAAAATTTATAATGTGACATAGCGCCGCGCGTGACTATGTTACAGTACTTTTGTTCGAGTCGCCTCCCTTCACTGGATCACGTCAATGCTTTGAACAAAACATGTTTTCAGTTGTGTCTACGCCAAGCGTCTCATTGTTATTGATATTGTTTACATTCGTCTGTAACAACAACGGATGATTTTTCCCGAGGTTGACAATGACTATCTTTGCAATTTGTTAGAGTCTAAAGACTTTGCATCAACTAAACGGATCATTAAGCGGGCTGTGGATACGTTTCTTAATTGACTGTTCATTTGAGGCATTCGCGGTCGATAAATTGCCGAATGAAAATTGGTATAGACATTACTAAAAACAAAGGATGCACATCAGGTATTGGTAAAATAAAACAAACATTCGGTGTAATAAAATAAATATTACATTTATATTGATTTTACAAATCAAAGTACAAACTATGATGAAAATTGTGTTTCTGGGTACGATTTAAATGAATAACGGCATTTCAAAGATTTGATAAGAAGTAAATCTTATTAATTCTTTATAATTGTTTAAGTGAAATAGCTTCATCGATCATTTTTGCTTGTTATTTTTTTTAAGGTCATACGATTTAGCTCACATGAACCAAGGGCTTTGTATTGCAATCAATTCTCGTCCGTCGTGTGTCATGCCTAAACTTTACATTTTAAAAATCTTTTCCTAAACTACTAGGACAAATTTGATGATACTTGTTGATGATCACGCCTTGGTAACATGTTTTCAGAATTGTGTTCGGTGTTTGGCAACAAAATAGCTGTCGTTACTGAGATAAACAAATGACAAAAAATCTTTTTCTCTGAAACCAAAACGTGCAAGAACACGTACAATTGCGTATATTTGGAGACAAAGACACCATACTTATCAATAATACCTCCTTTGCGCTGCGTCGCATTAGGAGGCATGAGTATTTTGAGAAAGGGACATGGTTTGAACCCTGGAGTTTATTTAAGACAAGATAATAGATGCAATGTTTTACAACCACATCGAAATGTTCCGTTCCATTTTAGCCAATCTGTCCAATTTCTCGATTAAAATCATGTCCCCTTTTTCAAGATAAACATGTCAAACTGTATTACACGGTTAATCTTGTGGTCCTTATCAGCATAGGCTTGCATTATCCCTGTGTTAACAATTTATTTGTAAGCAGTTTACTTCGTTATATAAATTGTTTGTAGTTAGTGATCCTAAAATTAGTTTCTCCTACTTGGATAGGTTGCATAGTAATTGATTGGAAACAAAACACCACACCACCTGTTTGCAACTAAAACATGACAGTTGATGAAGTTACTTTCATAATTTTCATAAGTTGTGTAATAAGTAATAAGAAATAAGATGATTATCTTTTAATCATGTAAAAAAGATTGATTTCGATAACTGACAGCTTTCTGTATTTCATTGAACTCCTAATATAAATGTATCAAAATGTAATAGACTGTACTATTAGAAGCTATTTCGTATTTCTTCACAATTTGTAAACACATTATTTCTATTGAAGGGTGTAAAATAAAGACTATGTACCGCATGATCCAATAGACTGCAATGCAAAAAATAATGGATGCATTGTCTTACAGACATATCTAGATGTTCCGTGCCATTTAAGCCAATCTGTCCAATTTCCAATGCAAAATAGTCTAAATTACATATTATACCAGTTTTAATTTTTTCAGCCTAAAAACGATGTAGTTTTTTAAGTCCAAAGGTGCTTTCCAATTACGAAGGTGTTAAAAATACGTTGCAATCTGACGTGTTCCAGCATGATGTCTAACGTTCATATTTTAACACTTTTTAGATTAATTAACAATGCTACAAAATGATATTTAACGAACGCGTCAAAGAAGTAGATTTATCTTGCATAAATAAGTTATTTGACCTCCTCGCATCAGAAATGTTTCAGCCACTTGCAATTAGACCATACACTATTCATGCCCGGGGTAGCCAAAATACATATGTGTAAATTTAAGCTGCTTGTATTATCCACAATTAACACTCTTATAGTACTTGTTCATCGTTACCCCACAAGAGAGTTTAGCAGTTTACCTGCCCTAATATCAGTTGCCTTTTACAAATACAAATATTTGTATAATGGTGTATTAAAAACTAACAAAAAACCAAAACTTGTAACATTAACTTCACATGAGACAAATTGTAGCTGATAAGAATCTTTCCATTCAAGTAACTTATTTCTTTTTTATGTTTTGTTTAATTTTTGTTGGATATTTCAACAATTCTAATGTCTCATCATCAAAATTAATTTTTAAAAAATATGTGCATTAAATAAAATCAGATTATTTAGTTGTGGGAAATATTTATTTTTTTATCATTTACTATTTTCTAATTTTTTATAAAGTTAATACATTAAAAAGTACAATTGGTTGCCAACGATGTCCATTTCGCTACAGATCGTCAACCTTTTTAATGGGGCGAAAAAAAGTTCTAGTGCCATTGTAAGTTAACACAAAGTGACGGGACATTTTATGAAGATATAGTGAACTTTGTAAACTACTTATTTTATGTACATGGTGATAGAAATGTTGTGATCATTCAGAAATAAAGTAAAAAAAACATTTTACAGAAAACTTTTTTTTATCTTCATAAGCTAGTCGATGCTTTGTTTTAGAATAATAACGGAGATTTTAAAACTAATTAATCATTTTACATTCCAATCGTCAACGACTCTTATTCATGTGCACACGCTAATGAGCTTCACACCAGGAGTCCAGAAAAACCAGAAGAACTAGCAGATGTCTGCGTCATTTAACACAAAATATCATGTCCCACACATGGCATACCACTTGATCCAACCAATGCCAATTTGGTGCAACAAAGACTCAGTTTTCTCCCTTTTACATTTTAGACATAATAACGTCCTGTGCCAAAAATATTTTCAAATACATAAGTAAAAAGCATATGTTTCAAAATATATTATCTACTTTAGGATATTTTTTGTACTATAAAACGGACGTTATATGAAACATATGTAATCTTTTAATATAATATATAATATAATACAATATATTTTTCCTTATTCTTGACAACGACTATATCTGGAGACCTTCACACTTTTGGGTTAGATCTGTATGTTATATACGTGACAATAAAAATGTGATGGTATAATATGACGGTGTGGGCACTTAGAAATTACAGAAGCATTGTTCTCGAATATACTCTTGTGAATCAAGGCCATGAATTTGTTTTTCATTTCAATCGGAGATGATTTCAATGATTAATGATTTTGTATGTCTAACGTCAACCAGTCTCATTCAGTTGTTCATGTTTAGAAGCTACACACCAAACACTCCAGACAATGTCAGATTTAATTAACTAGTAGATAGACGGACAAGTCAGTTGACAGAAAATGTTGCTTAACACCCGGCAAATGTCACGTGTTAGTCACATGTTATCACACAAATCACTAAGATCAACAATATAATCATATTGCTGTAATAATAATTTATCCTGGTTGCTTTTTTTGTTTTTGTA
The DNA here is from genome assembly GCA_021292105.1 of Anadara kagoshimensis. Lineage (NCBI taxonomy): Eukaryota > Metazoa > Mollusca > Bivalvia > Arcoida > Arcidae > Anadara > Anadara kagoshimensis. The sequence goes on from CM037874.1 coordinate 51,207,225, forward strand.
AAAAATATACTCGAAAATTTTACATCGTTGCAATTTCTAACGAGCATAAAGACTCACACACACAATCGCACGATAGCGCCACTCGAGAAATTTTATTATGATAACTAAACTTTATGTTTATTTTATGTTTGTGTGACTGTAATTACATAGTTACATTCTTTTGAAAGAATGTTGTCCTGCGTCATTCGCATTTGTTTATGCGCTTCAAAAACATTTTTGACGTAATGGATTATATCAGTTTTAAGTCTTTATAAAATGCCAAAATAATATTAAGCAAAAATTATATAAATATATATTTTACAAGTCTATTTATAAAATGCAAGTTTTCTTGAAACTGAACTATGCACTTTTTGTAGGAAAATGAAAAAAAACTATATAACATTTTTTCTTTGATTGTGAGCATGCGAAACACATTTTTTTCGATTAAGTTAAAAAAGTCAAATCCAACGTGAGTAAAAAAATAAGTAAATATTTAAATACAAATTAACCACTTCAATTTTAAATTGACGTATTTTAATAATTGAATACTTAATCCACATATGTAGACTGCCCAATATGTTTACTCAGTTTAACATTTACAATAGAAAAGATACGTCTTTTCGAATTTTTCGATATGTATTTCATGTATCAGAATTCCAAGACAAGTGCACAAAACATTTAAAATAAATTAGGATTTTATTAAAGGTTATTGGTGTTTATATGTATATATAAAATGTTTTTGTTATTGTTTGATACTTTCTGTTTTGTTACAAAGAGAGTAATAAATATATTCAATAAAAACGAGTTCTGTAAAACGCGTTGCGTGCTATAAAGCTCCTTATATCAAACCATAACTAAATAACTCTAAATAACTCTTAGATAAAATACGCTAAAACATACGTACGATAACACTGATTGCGTAAATTATACAGGCGGATATTTTAATTGTGCTTATCGTATTTTAAAACTACATAAGTTCGAATACATACCAAAAGCTGAATTCTTCCATAGTTAAAGAAAAGAATAAAAAGCAAATAATTTAAATAATTCAACCAGATCAGTCTACATCCATGTATAATGATATACCTCAATTATGATGCACACACAAGGCAGTGTTTAAAGCTATATAATTCAAGTGTTTATACAACAAAATATAATGCTAAGCAATGGAGACCACGTGATCAAGCTTTTTCATATCTCAATAATTTTTAGGCCCGCCCATTTCAAGAACTGTACGTAATGAAACTATTTGCATATTCTGTTTACATATTCTATACAAATCACAGACACTACAGTAGATCTCTTAAGTACAATGTTTATTCCTTTTCTCTGCTGTTTGTATTATCAATTTGGTTTAGAAACACCTAGGAAATACATCGGACAAGCAGATGTATGCCACTTATGCTTTGTATAACGACATTAAGACTATTTATTCAAAATTAAATCAGATGCATGTTCATCTTCTCTGAACTTTGAATATTGACAGATTGTCTAGTGCCATACTAAGCCTGTGAAATCACATAAGATTTCGTTACATGTCAGAAATATCAAAACATGCTGGTTTAGTAAACAATACAGATATAGATGGCTTCGAGTAACAATCATCAAACCTCTTAATGATGACGGCACCGAACTTTGTCACATTATTTTATGATCGGCAATCGAAAGTGTGTTCTGTAAGAAGGTATGTACGACTGGCACAGTTGTACTCAACAGAAAGGCAAGATCAGTCAAACGTTGCCAGACTCAATTGAACTGATTCAAATCGTTCCTCGATCGTTCCCGAGTAGGGTATGTCCCCCTCTCTATACTAAACAATATGTTTCGACAGGGTTTCCTTCTCAGACATTTTAATACATGCTGGTTGCAGTACAAAACAACATATCACTGGCTTTGATCAGCCACTGATCACGCGTCTTCATTTCATTTGACGAAGACTGATCTATTTTTGATAATATGCCAGTGTCATCATACACATATGTAGCTAAGTATGTATTCAAATGTTTTAAAATCTTAAAAAATGTCACAAATTTAATGACGGTTATATGTAGGAGCTTCTTTTACAAAAAAAATACAGTTCATGAGTTTTCTCATTTTTATATATTAGTGTTGAAAACAAATGTACTGTAGTGCACTTAAAGAGATGTTAAAAATCAGAATATTAATCATTTATAATATGAAATGTATAGTGTACACAAACTATTGGATATGTCTAAATTTATATTCATTGGAGAAACAGTATTTGTATAAGCTGGAGCAAAACCAAGTACTCTGTATTCCTGACAGTTCTATAGAATGTCGGTACAAGGTTCAATTATATCAATTTAAAAATTGTTGAGTTTTTAAAATATATGTTGGTTTGAAAAATAATACTTTATGTTTACATTTTTGTATGAGATACAGTAATATGAAAATATTAAATTCAGATAATCAGTTGTATTATGTAATAAATGTTTATAAACGTTATTTACCTAGAGAACTATATTTTTAGTAGTCTATTTCAAAGCAATCTGTTTAGCTAGTTGATAATTTTTGTTCGAAATTACTAATGTTTGTATACTCAGACCAACAACCTTATATCGACTGAAAGAAATTTTAAGTTTATTTTATGTTTGTGTGTTTGTAATTGCTTAGTTACATTCTTATGAACGAGTTTTGTCCGCGTCATTCGCATTTATTAATGTGCCTCAAAAACATTTATGACGTAATAGATTATATCAGTATCATGTCTTAATAAAATGCCAAAATAATATTAAGCAAAAATCATATAAATGTATATTTTACAAAAAGTCTATTTATGAAATGCAAGCTTTCGTGAAACTGAACTATGAACTTTTTGTAGGAAAGTAAAAGAAACTATACAACATGTTTTCTTTGATTGTGAGCATGCATAACAGATTTTTTTTCAATCAAGTAAAAAAATCAAATGCAACGTGATTTAAAGAAATAGGTAAATATTTAAATGATGTAATATTTGGAATACAAACACAAATAAACACTTCAATTTTAAATTGAAGTATTTTAATAATTGAATACCTAATCCACATATGTAGACTGCCCAATATGTTTACTCAGTATAACATTTGCAATAGAAAAAAAACGTCTTTTCAATTTTCTCGAAATGCATTTCATGTATCAGAATTCCAAGACAAAACATTTAAAATAAATTAGGATTTTATTAAAGGCTATTGGTGTTTATATGTATATATAAAATGTTTTTGTTATTGTTTGATAGTTTCTGTTTTATTACACAGAGGGTAATAAATATATTCAATAAAATTGAGTTCGGTAAAACGCGTTGCGTACTATAAAGCTTCTTGTATAAAATCATAACTAAATAACTCTTAGATAAAATACGCTCAAAATTAAGTACGGTAGCACTGATTGCGTAGAATATACAGCCGGATATTTTAATTGTGCTTATCGTATTTTAAAAGTACATAAGATCAAATACGTACCAAAAGCTGAATTCTTCCAAAGTAAAAGAATAAAATAAAAAGGAAAATAATTCAAATAATTCAACCAGATCAATCTACATCCATTTATAATGATATACCTCAATTATGATGCACACACAAGGCAGCGTTTAAAGCTATATAATTCAAGTGTTTATACAACAAAAAAATGCTTAGCAATGGAGACCACGTGATCAACCTTTTTCATACCTCAATAATTTGTAGCCCCACCCATTTTCAGAACTGTAGGGAATGAAACTATTTGCATATTCTGTTTACATATTCTATACAAATCAAAGACACTACAGTAGATCCCCCAAATACAATGATTATTCCTTTTTTCTGCTGTTTGTATTATCAATTTGGTTTGGAAACACATAGAAGATACATCAGACATCGGGATGTATGCCACTTATGTTTTGTATAACGGCACTAAAATTATTTATCCAAAATTAAATCAGATGCATGTTCATCTTCGCTGAACTTTGAATATTGACAGATTGTCTAGTGCCATACTAAGCCTGTAAAATCACATAAAATTTCGTTGCATGTCAGAAATATCAAAACATGCTGGTTTAGTAAAAAATACACATATAAATGGCTTCGAGTAACAATCATCGAACCTCCTAATGATGACGGCACCGAACTTTGTCACATTATTTTATGATCGGCCATCGAAAGTGTGTTCTGTAAGAAGGTATGTACGACTGGCACAGTTGTACTCAACAGAAAGGCAAGATCAGTCAAACGTTGCCAGACTCAACTGATTCAATTCGTTCCTTGATCGTTCCCGAGTAGGGTATGTCCCCCTCTCTATACAAAACAATGTTTCGACAGTGTTTCCTTCTCAGACATTTTAATACATGCTGGTTGCAGTACAAAACAACATATCACTGGCTTCGATCAGCCACTGATCACACGTCATCATTTCATTGGACATAGACTGATCTATTTTTGATAATATGCCAGTGTCATCATACACATATGCAACTACGTATGTTTTTCAAAGGGATATAAATCTAAAAAAATGGCACAAATTCAATGACAGTTATATGTAAGAACTGCTTTTGCAAACAAAAGAAAATTACAGTTCATAAATTTTCCCATTTTTTAATTTTAGTGTTGATGAGATGTTAAAAATTAGAATATTGATCATTGATAGCGTGAAGTGTAAAGTGTACATAAATATTGGATATGTTTAAATTTATATTCATTGGAGAAACGATATTTTTATGAGCTGGAACAAAGCCAAGTGTATTATATTCGTGGCAGTTTTATAGAATATTGGTACAAGGTTCATTTTCTCAGTTTAAGAATTATCGAATTTTTAAAATATATGTTGGTTTGAAAACTAAGACTTTAATAAGCAATTATTACCCTTTTTAAAAGACGACACTGACGAGGGTCACAAGGTAATGTTCACATTTTTATACGAGATCCAGTTATATGGATATATCAAACTTTCAATCAGTTGTATTATGTATTACATGTTTATAAACGTTATTTAATAAGCGAACTATGTTTTCAGTAGTCTATTCTATAGCTCGTTGTTGAACTTGTTTACAGTTTTTGTTCGAATATATTTATGTTTGTGCACTCTGTCCCAGAGAATTATATTGGCTGTAAGAAATTTTGAAAAATATAAATTACTTCAATTTTAAAAATTATATATATATATAAAAAATAGAAAGCTTTTATGATTGTCATAATAGACACATTGAAAAAGTTAGTAAGCAAAATATGCGTTGATTATTTGCATAACGATTTGTTACGCATAATTACATAATAATCAATTAAGGAGTAGTTTAAGTTGTTGTCAAAACCGAATCGATAGAGGTCAGACATCACCATTAATTCGCTCTGTAGAGCTTGAAACTTTATACAACCAAGCAAGTAACTAATAAATATATAGTTGACGCAGGGATAATTAAAGCTTAGAGTTATCAATGCCTTCTAAAAGCTTTATGGCCGACACCACAATTTTATTCGTTAGAATGAGGTCTATGTAGCCCGTTTTACATTTGATATATTTTACTTCAAAAAGTTCCATGTTCCTTAGATTGTCCATTTTCATTCCACACGAGGCAGGTGTAGGTTGCTAAACAAATGTTACTCACCCTTCCGGAGCACCCGGTTTCACTTCCCTGGCAGAAGTTCAAGTGTTTAAATTAAATTGCCACTTTTAAAAGTTTATTTTTATCTATTGTTTAATTGGTTTAAGAAAGAGTATAATACATATATTTGAAGAGTTTTGACATTTGCAGTAATCTAAGGGTAATGTGGTTGGCGCTTTTTAGCCTACTTTTACCATGAAAAGAGTAATGAAAAACGAATATACTAATCCGAATCACAATCAAGAGGCAAAGTAAAAACTTCTGGCACTCACAAGTCAGGTTAGACACGTGAACTTCCACGAGAGAAATGAGGCTGGGTGCTCCAGAAAGAGAAGCACCTCTAGTTTACCTAAATCAACACGCCACGTGTGTAATCAAAGTAGGAACATGGGACTATGGGACGTCAAATATATGCCATCTATGGACACAGAGACATCATACTTATCAACAATAATGTAATGACGGCCAGAAAACTTTTTGAGGGCGTTGATATGCCATGCAATATCCCTGAGTCAACAATTGATTTCAATGTCTGATCATGATCCATGGCATATATTTTGAATTGCGGAATTTTAGGCGAAAGTAAAGAGACTTGAAACTTTCAAGACATTTTCAGACTTGACCGAGAACTGCGCAAAAGTAGAAAATATTGAAATAATTTGATCCAATCTGAAAATTAAAACAAACACATAGAAGATAAAGTAATCAACACTCTCGACAACGTGATGGAGTAAAATGAAAAACATTTAGTTAGAACGATTGTGTTTTTCTTTTTTATATTATATGTTTTGAAAAGAAAATAGAACCATAGTTTAAGTAAAATATAAAACTTTATTATCTAAAGTTTATTTGTATCACTTTGTGCTCGATATGGTACAACACAAGCTGTTAAAAATTAAACAATTGACTGTGGAACAAGTCTGGACTTACCAAGGCCCCTAAAACCTTTATGACCGTCATAACAAAGTGTTCATAAGCATAATGAAGCATAATGTCTCCGTATCCTAAATTATCCTGAATATATTTGAATTCACAACGTTTCATTTTTCTTTTATTCCCAATTGTGATTACACACATGGCGGATGTAACTAGCTTAACAGGAGGTGTTCCCGTACCTCCCGGTCTCACTTTCTTAGTGAAAGTTCACCTTTCATTTATTTGCCAGTTTCAAGGTTTTCAATTTGCGTTTTAGATTCTGTGACAGAGCGAATTAATAGATGTAAGTTCGAATTTTATTTAACAAATTTGTCAAAATCCCTGCGAGTGTTGAATCTTTTAATGAAATCACCAACACTGAAACTTTAATGTCTGCTCTGTATAACTTAAAAGTATTAAAAGTAAAACTTTAAAGTGCTAAAAGTAGTGTTTTATTATCTGTGCATTCCAATTAAATATGGATTGTAGCAGAAATGACCACTGAAACTTTGAGCGAAAAAAATCGTTCAAAATTTAAACTTGGCTTTGAACGAGAACAATAAACTCCATTCAAATTTAATGTTATATTCTTGATGGAAATTTATTTGTCATGGAAATGACTATTTTTCATTTATCAAAATGTTATATGAAAGACTGAAAAAGGTGACGACCTTAAATACCTGGCGACTTTATGCTCATGCAGTTTAACCGACAAAATAATAAAACAATGAATTAAACTTTACATGGAACTAAATAAAATACTACTTACAGTGGTAACGATTCCCGATTGTGAAGTCAATATAATTTTCAGCTGGCAAGTCACTGACGTATGGATAATGTTGTTGCTAAACACTTTTTGTAAAGGTTTTATAAGTAACCATATACATGTATGGTAATTTACACAAGAACCCTGGTGACGTATAAGGTCATGTGACATATATTCCACTAAAATTTTGTTCTGTATTAGTTTGTGTCAAGAATTATAATTCAGTCGTTCAAAAATACATTATCCACTGATTCAAAATATTATATTACTTAAATGGTATACATATTAGAACAAGGAAGAGATATTTCTTCGAAACGTAAAAAGTTAAAAATAATTTATCAATACAATGAATACTCACTTCTTATGTTCATGTCAGTCGATTTAACTTCAATTAAAAAATTAAGGTGACATACCTTAACAGTGAAACGCTATTAGGCTGATCAAGGCCACATTTTATGGTCGTAATCACAATGTTATTGTGAAGTATGATGTCGCTGTGTCAAATACCATACTAGATATGCTTGTCATCCTATAGTCACATCCTCAATTATGATTCACACGTGGTGATCGCAGGTGCGTTTTACCCTCTAGAACATCCGGTATCTCTTGATGGAACGTCACGTGTTTAAATGTTTTTGTAGTTTTCAAAGTTTTTACTTTCTTTGGGATTGATTTGGACATGGTATGTTTGTGTCAGAAAAGAAAAAAGATAAGATCGGTATTACCGATCGGTAACACTTTTGCCATTTGGTACCGGAATTTGTACGGCTATACTCTCACATGAAAAGAAAGAATCCTCTTTGTGCTTAAGCTTCTTTTGGCAATTAGAAGCCTGCCCCCGTGTTTAGGTAGCTATATATGTTACCATTTTTCTTACTGGTTCGAAATAGTGACCCCATGTTTTGTTACCAGTGACAATGTTTCCAAAATTGTCTTTGATTGGTTTTGAGACACATTATAAGTTATTGCTTACCGGTTTGTACTCGTATCCTTTTGTGGTCATCAATCAATATATGCAAGATCCATCTGGCACGCTCAAAAACATTCAAATAGCGAAATGCAAAAAGCTGTCAAAAAACACCATCGCGGATCTATCATCACTTCTAATTATTTTTCTGACTTTTCGCTGTTACAGTCATAGGTCGGCCAGATTTTGCAGCATTTATAATCCCTTTTATTTTCCATCTATATTTATATAAGCTCTTATTTTTTCAATGTTCTGAATCTGTTTTTCCACCATTTTTACAAGAGTGGTCAACGACTTGCTATATTTAAATTACTATAGGTTTAAAAACTATGTGGAGCAGAAGACACGTGTTTATCATCAGCAAAGAAACTGAGCAAAGCGTGAACGCGATGCGGTACACTACATATTTCATATAGGATAAACATCGTATCTAAATCTCAAATGCAAAATAAATATATAACTATGTCAATAAAAGCGGTGACTATATTTTAACATCCCATAGTTCCATGTTCCTTTCATTTAATTTTGATTACGCTTGTTGTGGATGTAGCTAGCTAAACAGGAGATGCTTACCCTTTCCGGAGCACCCGTCCTCACGTCCTTGGCTAAATATCACGTGTTTAATCTAAATTGTCGGCTTAAAAGTTTTTACTTTGCTTTTGCATTGTCATTCGGATTTGTAATTGATATTTTTACGATATAAAATTAATATATCTGTCAAAGAGCGACAAAGCAATTTTTGGAGGAACGACAGCCTGAAGTACTATAAATAGAGGATCTTGCATAAGTGTTTATGTAATATTGAATTTATTAAACGAGTTGAATAATTTTTTATGCAACGAGCCTTCGCGAGTTTAATAAATTCAATATTGCATAAACACGAATGCAAGATTCTATTTATTATATAATCCCATAAAAAACGGGTTTTCGTAGATTTAAAACTTGTCTTCTCATTATAAGAAAACAGCTGATTGGCCGATACGCAACAAGTTCACGTAAATGTGTACGTTGTATGCGCCAGAAGTAATTCTGCTGAAATATTAAAAGTAAACAATAGTCTGTCCGCAGGATATAAAAACAAAACAGACATTTTCAATTTAAATACAATGTATCTTCTTGTTAAAAAAAAGTACAAAAGCATCAGCTCAAACAGTGTCAAATAAAACAAACAATTGTGTGACGTCACTCTGAAGTGGCTTTTATACTTTTATGACGTCACACTTATTCAATACGATTTTTATTGTATGACCGTATTACATGGATTATTGAGTATAGTATATAATAAATATAATAATAATAAACGCATATCGTGTAACGAATATAAACGCTATATATTAGGTTACTATAAAACAAATAATTTGTTTGCATATACAGGTATATTATAAGTAACACAGGGTTTTAGCACGGCCCAAATGTATTTTGCCAAAAATTTGTACATTGCTCATGGGGCCGTGTTACCGACCAAAACCCTGTATAACTTATAATACCTGTATGTGCATTGAAGTTATTTGTTTTGTCACCCTTCAAACCGATACTGTTATAAGTTTTTTGTAACTTCATTTTTGTATTTTGTGTGATGTAGCCTTGTTTATTTTACTTGACTTGTCTTTGCAATATACGAGTTACTTCCCCTTTACAACTTAACGTCGCATTGATGTACTTCGGTAGATTTCCGAACATCCCGACAAGTGAATCAATCAGTCGCCAGTGACGATGTTTCAAAATTTCTCTTGGTTGATTTTGGAAAAAAAATTGAGCAATTGGTAAGCGGTTTGTACTCGTACCCGTTTTTGATCATCTGTCAGTATATGCAAGATCCATCTAGCAGAAATATTTGGCACTTTAAAAATACATTTCAAAATTAAACGCGCCCGCGGTAGCGATAAGCTTTCCCAATATCACGAATCACTGATTTATCATCACTTCTAATTGTTTCACGGACTTTTAGCTGTTACAGTCATAAGTCGGCCAGATTTTGCAGCATCTGTACCAGTCAGAAATTATATTCTCCACATACGAACTGTCCCATTAGATACATTATTCGACCAATTATCTTTCACAAAATCAGAAAAGTATATATGTATTTACGATGTCCGAGTTTTGTGTATATATGTTTTTACATACACTCTTATTTTTTTTAAATATTCTCAACCCGTTTTAGAACCAATTTCCACAACAGTGGTCAACGACTAGCTTTATTGAATTGACTGTAATTTTTAAAAATATGTAGAGCATTATATATTAATATACCACAAAACAAATAATTTGTTTACATATAGAGGTATATTATAGGAGGTGCTTACCTTTTCCGGAGCACCCGGACTCACTTCACTGGTGGAAGTTCACGTTTCTAACCTAACATGTCAGTTTTAAAGTTTGTACTTTGCTTTCTGATTGTGATTCGGACATGGAATAGTATGTTTGTTTTTGATAGGTTACACGGCCCAAAGTCACATTCCCTGCCAATATTATACATTCATCTTCGACAGGTAACATGGGGCCATGTTTCTTGCCAAAATCCTATAAAATGTTTTTGTCCCCCATCAAAGCTATTGTAGTTTTATTTTCAACTTAGATTCTGTGTGACGTACGTGCTTTTTCGCACATCCGTGACCTGTCTTTGGCATATACGAGTTACTTTCCCTTTACCAACTAAAGTCGCGTTGATGAACAACGGCATATTTCCGAACATCCTTGCAATTTCCTTGAAATGTGACAAAATTTTTCAAAAGGAATTGTGCTTTGTGACATCATTAAATAAATCAAGTATTGCGATAAAAGCTTTTTTTATATATAAGTATTAAAAAAGGTTGTTATTTAAACAGAAAAAGGTCTCATGGTTCCATATTCCTTCCATTCTCAATTTTGATGACACACGTGACGTGGGGGTTGCCAGCTACACAACTTGTTCTTACACCTTGCGATCCATGATGTGTATTGTTAGACAAAGATAGTCTAGCTAGCTAAACAGGAGGTGCTTACCCTTCCGGAGCACCCGGCCTCACTTCCCTGGTGGAGGTTCACGTGTCTAACCTAACTTGTCAGTTTCAAAGTTTTTACTTTGCTTCTGGATTGTGATTCGGAAATGGATAAGTATGTTTGTTTTTGATTATATCAAGAAGCCGCGGTGGCCTAATGGATAAGACGTCAGTCTTCAAATTCAGGGTCTCTCACCGCTGTGAGTTCAAGCCCCGCTTAGACCACATGTGGGAAAGCGAATTTTCCTTGCCGTTGGCTTTTACTGGCTCATCTGGTATCAGTATAATGGACTTGTGGAGTGGTAAGCTTGTCTGCGGCGTACTGTGAGCTGTGGATTTAATAATATTTTTCAATTTGAATGTACTTTTCTTTTATAAATGTTCTTTTTTGTCATCAGTTTTTATACAGCTGTTTAATGAAAAGTTTCAGGGCAGGCAAAATTATTTCTTTTATTTGTTTTTACCATACTGCTTTATTTGCAAAGCTAGTAGGCCTCTATTTAATAATTGAAGAACAATCTGATGCATGTAAATATTTTATGATGACCAATTTGGAGACCATCCAATCAAAAAACCAATTAAAACGCTATGGTAGAGCTTGTTCCCACTACGGGGACTTTGTACAACGAAGTAGGCTGCTTGCAAATAAATTGTTGACTCAGGTATATTGCAAGCCTAAGCTTATCAAGACTCTCAAAAAGTTTCATGGCCGTCATCACAGTATTGTAGATAAGTTTGATGTCTCTGTGTCAAGGATTTCCCTGGATGTATTTGACGTCTCATAGTTCTATGTTCCTTTCACACAATTTTGATTACACACGTTGCGTGTGCAGCTAGCTAAACAGGAGGTGCTTACCCTTCCGAAGCACCCGGCCTCACTTCCCTGGTGGAAGTTCACGTGTCTAACCTAACTTGTCAGTTCGAAAGTTTTTACTTTGCTTCTAGATTGTGATTCGGACATGGATAAGTATGTTTGTTTTTGATTATATTAAAAAAAACATATTTACCAGAAAAATATTATCATCAGGTTGAAATTTTAATGTACTTGTTGTTTAATTTTCCAATATCAATTACAAACAAAAGAGACACAAATTAAAGGTCAAGTCACATCATCGATACATTTATGGTAGCCTATATAAATACAACAACCTGTCAAATGCTTAATTGTTTTAACACACATAATATCGCCATTACATCTAAAACACGAAATTACAAGCCATAAAATATCTGGTTACAAAGTTTTGCTGGTGATACAGCACGAATATTATCTAACTTATATTATGTCTGATTATTACCTACTCCGATAATACAATACTTAGCATGCTGCAAAATTTGATTATGAAAATTTGGAATTTACACTGATTACGATAATTAACACATTTTATCAGCTATTGAATTTATTACAATGGTATCATTATTCTTGATCACAATTTAATCGATCTTTATATCAATATAATCATTTATTAAAAACATCAAAACTATTACATGGAATCCAACAAGTTCAAGGTTCTACATTTTTATGTTACAATAGGTTTCTATAGACAACAAATTCATAATAATCATACTTGATTCTTGATAATGATACTTGAATTGTACATACAGTTTGAACGGGATACATATATTTTGATGAAAAAGCCACACGTAATTAGAAGTAGAATATGTATCCAGATTGGTTTTAGAAATAAAAGATGTCACAGATGCAAAAACCACAAAAGAATACATAAACCAATTGTTAATATTGCATCGGCTTGGAATTTAACTCACATAATTGAATTCAGGTTGTCTAGGCTTGTTTGACTGTACCCGATACCGCTGTGGTCGGTAGTAGGATAGCACGTACACAGCATATAACAACCAATTCATTATAATGATACATATTTCCTGATCTCACTTATGGCTTGTCGGTATATCAATATAATAATGTATTTAAAACAACACAACTGAAATCCAACAAGTTCAAGTTTCTACATCTACCGTTACAATGGCTTTCTGAAGACGACAACTGCATATTAACCTTACTTTGATTATACATTCAGACTCAAATAAATAAACAAAGCCACACGTGATTAGGTATGTACATGTATCTATTATGATTATAGAAATAAAAAAGTGTCACAGTACAAAATGAATGAATAAATAAAAAATAAATATATAAATAAATAGAAATAAAAAAGTCAATAGAATAGGAAATCAGAAAAAAGTATATAATAGATCGGTTTCGTTTTGAATATCATAATTGAATTCACAGCTGGTATAGTTTTTGTTTGGCTGTATCGTACGGTTTGTCGTCCGGTAGTAAGAAGGAAAGAGCGTTTCTACTTTAAAAGCCCCTTTAATTACTGTCCAAATCCATAAAAATATACCAGTTTCTTTTTCACATCCTCTCCTATTATCATCTCGTAAACCAGAAGGATTTAGTCGATGCTCGTACTCATCTCTTATTTCTTATAGTTTGCATTCGTTTTTTATTCTGAAATTTTCAATTTCTTTTTTTCTGTCGTTTTCTTCAAATTGTTTTTGCAGTTGCACTATGATGTCGTCGTTTGTTGTATATTGTGTTACCCGTACCTGGTCTAATTGACATTTTTCAATCCTTTCGATAAGTTGCCCTACATCTACCAGATGTCTGTTTTGTTCCTCTTGTTTACAATCTTTTAACTGGTTCTCTAAAAAGGATATCTGGTCTCTCATCTCTCTGGTCCTAGCTTCTTCTCTGTCTCTTTCATTTTTGTGTTCTCTGATCTCATACGCCCCGAGGATATCACAAACTCAGTAGGCAATAATTTCGTATTATTGTCAGAAATATACTATATTTGTCTAAATTTCCTGCAAGTTAAAATTTGAAATTCCTCAAAAACTAAGGTATGCTCCCTCATGCAAAGTATTGCCTTAGCTTAATTTGGTAAATATACTTTGGTCCTTTGAGTAGCTTTTCAACATCTTCAAAATGATTTTGGTTTCAAAATTTTGGTCCAAGCACTACTGATGAGTAATTGTATTCCGAAACGGCCGTCTAGTGCTGTAAAATTAAAACTGGTATAATATGTAATTTAAACCCCTGAGCCGATATCTCTGCTGGTGGCTGGTGCCCCGCGGGCATCACAAACTCAGTAGGCAATAATTTCTAATTTTTACTGGTATAATATCTAACGCAAGCAGGCCTTTTTCTTGCTTTGTCTCAGCAAATCTCTTGTCAAATTTTGTAGTTGGCATTTGGTTTCTTCAATCTTTTTCTTTCCTCTCCCTGAAGTTTTCTCTTCATTTCTTCTTCTTTTCTGCGAAGTGTTTTCTCAGCCTCCTGGTACATTTCATTGGTAGTAACTGCCTCCCGTTTTGTTTACAACGTCATCGATTATGTTGATTAACTGTTTGACCTTGAGTTCCTTGTTGGCTCCGGTTAGCTTATTGTTGGTACATATCGATTGTCACAGAGTTGTAAAATTTCTTTCAATTGCTGAGGGGCTTTTTGACATACGATTGGATTGTTATATTGTCATTTACCAGATTGTCTGCTCTCGTAAAGACTACAATGAAAAAGTTGTGGATGCCGTCCCCAAAAATAGTCCACGAAATGTTTGACATTATCCTGTTCTTCTCTTATAAATCCGCCAATGCTGACAGTGAACAAAAGTGCATGCGGTCCTGGAGCGGTCATTCCTATGCATTTGACTACTTCTATTGTTACTCGTTTATTGGACATTTCAGTGTCGAAAAGTCCTGGAGTGTCCACTAAAACTATTTTACGACCGAATCTCTTATTGATTCCAAATTTGCATTTATTTGTAACAGAAGCTCTGCAGACCTATGATTCAAATACATTTTCCCCAAGAATACTGTTTCCGGTCGCGCGCTTTCCGGTTCCGGTTTTTCCGATTATAACAATACGCAATTCCTCTGCCAGTACATTTCTAGAGTTTTGTAGTCGGAGGCTTGCACCTAGAAAAAAGCACCACATTCTACGAACATATCTAGACACACAACCCTCAACGCGCTATGGTATTTTAAACTACATTCATTTAATAAATGATGCCTTAACCTACAAAATTAGAGCGTACTGTTGTCGATAAAATATAATGTGTTCCAGATACTTATTTTAATTAGTTTTCCTCTTATAATCTTACTAATAAGGATCCATTGTGTTTTGTATGTTGTGAATTATACAGGTACTTCACCCGTTGATGTCTGGATATAACGCGATAAATATTACAATACTCACTGTTGTTAAGGCGAGAATGTACATTTTCTCCACTTTTTTGTGAACTCCACACATCACAAATTTCGTCCCTGTCTTTGTTAATGTATGTGCACAAATGGCAACTCTAGTCTGAAAGTGAAAGTAAGATGAAAATGATATCCAAATCAGAGTAGTATACATCAGTAATGCTGGAATATAGCAAGTGCCAGACGTTAATACAAGTGGCTGTGAAAACGCAGGAAATTTAATGAATGTTTAACTCAACAGTGAAGTTATTTTATATATTTGACTATAAAAAAATCTTGGTTAACAATCATATGGCTATGTGACCCTTTAGATATGGAACTTTTTTTCCTTATTAATAATCGATCTTTTTATTACAATAATGTGATGGATTTATTTTACAATTAAATCGGACATTATTAGAAATGATAAATGATTGAAGATGCTAAACGTTAACCTTTTTTCAGCTGTACTTGCTTCTGGGCTATACACGAAACATTGCATAAAATACTAGAAGGAAAGAAAAACTAGCAGAATTTCGCGTGAGTTGAATAAAAAATGTCAACTTGTTTGAAGGAATAGTCGCGTGTAATTCATACAACCTAATTTCTAGTCCTCCATTACAAACGTCACGTTGTAGAGTTTAACTATGGTAAAATTGTTGAATATATTAGACCAATACAATTTTGTATGATATTCCAATTTTCTAAGCCATTATCGTAATTATGCATGTTGTCTACACAACAGAACTTAAAATTTAATGAGTTATATCAAAATACAAAATTAATTATTAATTTACTTTCATTTTTAGAAAAAAAAATCAAAATACTTACGATATGAATCCATTTTCACCAAATACCGTCAAAATTGTGATGAACTTAACACTGGAGATATACCATTTACAACATATTCCAGACTCAAGAATCCGCAAGGATCACCCCATGTCGTCACGTTTAACAGTGAGCATACAACGAAGACATGCCCATAATTGACCACTAAACTCGCCAAAAAGTGCCGAATCAACACCTAGTTCGTGTTCCTAGTTAGTTTTACGGCACAGAATTGTCGAAAATGTAATACTAAGTTGTGAATGTTAGCGAATGTGTGTCGAATCGACATATAATCTTTGTTATAGTTTTACGCTCTATACTTGTCGAAAAATTACCAGTAAGATAATGAATTAATAGAGAATCGGCAGCTCATATCGACTCCTTTTATGCTACATATATCACATACTACATGCTATGTATCGTTTGGCAGCTTATCGGTTACTCGGTACCTAGCATCCTTATTTCGACCAGTTAGCAGCTGATTTCGGCTCCATTTCGTTAGATTAGTGGTAAACCTTCGACAGGTACATTCTGTATCTTGCCAGGATTTCGGCAGCTGTTATCTATCACTTGGCAGCTTTCCGGCAACTAACTATCCAAATCGAGGCCATTCGGCAGCCGAGGTTTGTGACTCTTTTTCGTTGTCAATTTTGTCGATATACTGTAATATACATTGCTTAATATTTATTAAAATGAAATTATCAAATATAAATATTTCAAACATATTTGTAATTTACTCCAATGCCCGTCTAAAGTCAGGAATGTATAATATAGATTTTTTTTTATTAAAAAGCTCTTTCTCGTTTTTTAGTCTGCTCGTTTCGCGTCCTATGTCTAGCCTTTTCCATTCCTTAGTCAGTTCCAAACAGAACATATGATCCGTTTCTATTTGTTCCTTTTCGATGCCCTTTTGTGTTTATTTCACTTACAATGTGCATGAACATATTTATCTGATTCAGTTCTTTGAATGCATTATAATCATGTATTGGTAATACACATTTTGTGTAATGTATGCACTTGTCGTCGTCATGAGTCCTTAAAAAAATTATTATTAAATTGATTATATTTCGTTTATTATAACATGTAGTTATGTGATACATATTACACTAGTTTATCAGTAAATAGTTTACCGCCATCCACCATTCCTTGCATCAAAATGAAAGTTTACATTGTGACGTTATTCTTCAACTTCGAAAACTCGAACATCCCGATAACTCCAAGTCATCACCAAAGATTCGTGCATTTCGAGTTATCGAAGTTCTGCTGTATTTAGCATAATTAACTATGTAAGACTTATGCCCCAGGGTTTTCTATGTGATTTGCTACATGCTATAGTTGTCAAATATATGAAATGTTTTAATATTTGTATAATTACAAATAGTTTTGAAATATAAAGTTAATATTTAAGACAATTTTAGAGATGTTGATTAAAATATTCAATCTTAAAACACCCTCTTTGGATTTTGCAAATGTGTACTATACATGTACTCTATGCACATATTCCGGTTTCTTCCACCATTTTACTCACCCCTTGATGTAAATATTCAAAATTTGGACGAGTGTAAACACCATTACTCAATTCCAATGTTTTCGTAGTAGAATTTTGAAAAAAAACAAAAATCTAAATTAATCAAATTTATTTCAGTTAAAATACACAACGAGCAGATGGTTTATTTTTACATGAAAACACTACTAAACGGTAACAAAACGCCAACGAATCATTTTGTGATAGCAAGTTGGTTGGGACATTGTACATTATACACCCTCCTTTTATTGATACTTTTGAAATTTTATGAAATAATACATTCAATACTAATTTTGAATGTATTATTTCATAAAAATTCAAAAGTAGCATATGACACTCCTGTGAAGTCTGCCTTCTTTACGCTCGTTTAACCCCGTTTGGTCTTCTGGATATACCAACTAAAACAAATTTTCTCTGACTGCGTGAAATAAAAATGTAACTTGGCAATATAATAGTTAACGTAAAATGTGTATTTCACATAACGTATTGACATAATGACAGGAAAAATGAAGTTTTAACTTAACATGATAATACAATAACTTCAAGCAATAAAGTTTAACTAAACAAAGAAACGTAGCATAATGTCATAATATCTGAATACAATAAAGTTCAACTTAACATAATGATACTCGAACTTGAAATAACGTAATTTCAAACCATTGTAAGAATAAATCGACATAAAACAACGTACTGGCCGATTAAAAATATTTTTTTTAAAGATTTAACATTGAATATACAAAATAATCTTAATGTAATAAACGATAAGTTAACACTATAGTGCAGTAACGTTAGATCGTGTTGATTTCAACATAATGATGTATAAACTTAACATAATAAAGTTTTAACCTAAGCTTATGATTAGTGAACATTAGATAACGAATTTTCAACTTAACATAATAACCTTACGACATTAAATATTGATGTTGTAACATCGCGTTACAATATGCAGACTGCACAACAAAATTATATCAAACATAAAACAGTTATGGCGTCCCATACCTCTTAGATGCTATACATTACAAGGTGACGTTTATCAAAATATTCAAATAATGCTCAAAATTTAAATCAAAATTATTCCAGTTATGATCGAGTGGATCGGTTCTGTAAGTGTAGAAAAATAAAATCACCGATACTATGCTAAAACATTAATCAAAATTATTCCAATTGATTGAATTGATTTTTAAATATTAGAGAAAAGGACCGCTATACAATACAATGTTTTCGTAGTTTTTTTCACATTTTTAATGATGCTGTATATTGTTACTTGCAGTGACATTTAAAATTGCAGAAATAATGCTAAAATAGCTCACTACTTCAATATTAATTGAGTGGATAAATTTTGGAATGTTAGGGATAACCAAAAACATCATTATTTTGCAAGACCTCTGTTCCATCGTGACGTAGTAGTTCGAGTTAATACAAACCACTGTACAATATACTGTTCATTTAAATAACATTCAAAATTTCCAAAAAAAATATTTTAGAATTGCAACTTAGGTTAAAAGTATTTGGCTTTAAATTGGTTGGGTTAGTTCTGTAAGGGTAGACATAACCAAACTACCATTTATAATTGAGTGAGTGATTTCTGAAAAGGTAGAGAGGACTAAACAACTGATATTTTGCAAGACCTCTTAGCCTCCAGTACATTATAAGGTGACATATATTTTCGCATTTTTCTGGTGCAATATCTTGTCAATTGTAGTAATATTTACAATTGCAGAAAATATGCTAAGTTCGCAGTGGTGCGCGTTATAAAAGATTACTGTGCAATATCCAGTTCATGTTTGTAACATTCGAAATTTCAGAAAAAATGCTCGTTTGAAACATTAGTCAAAATAGTTTCACTTTTAAATGAGTGAATTGACCTATCGCCGACCACGCCCATAATTTCCAACACTGGTCGCCATCATGGTTCTAAAGTAGCGTCACGGCAACTAATGACATACTAGTGTCAGTGACGTCATTAAATGCTGCAATTCATGCTGAGTGTTCATTCTTTTTGCATGTTAATCAAGCATATGGCCATTCGTCGGAACAATGTGGGCGTAGCCGGCGAAACGTCAATTGGTGCAAGAAGGAAGACAGAACAAAAACCACCGAAATTTTGCAAGACCTGTGCCGCCGAACATTGCGATGTAATCTAGGTTTTCGCATTTATGATGAAAAAAGAAAAATATTTTTACATTTATTTGAGTAGAGTTAATTTTAAAGGTAGAGAAAACCAAAACCATCGGCGTTTTTGCAGGACCTCGGTGACGCTGTTTATTACGGTGTGACGCAGTTGTTTTTGCATTTTAATTATGCGATATCTGTTTAATTGTGGTAACAATTAAATTAAAATTATTCTGGACACTTTAATAAAAATTATTTCACTTTTAATTGAGTGGATAAGTTATGGAAGGGCAGAGAGAACCAAAACCATCCAGACCCATATTTTGCAAGAACTCTGTCGCCGCGCATTCCAATGTGACGTAGTGTTTGCATTTATGATAACATAATATCTTGTTTATTATGGTTACATTTACATTATTAGAAATTATGCTAAAAAGAAAATCAAAATTATTTCACTTTAAATTAAGTTGATTATTTTTAGAATAGTAATGAATATAAAAAATCAACGACATTTGGAAGATAGTTATTGTTGGTTATCTCCCCTTAACCATGACTGACAAAGCCACAAAGTACAGAACATACCTGTTGAAAGGTTAACATTAAATTAACGAAAAGGAATCAAAGGTCGAACACCAAGTGGTCGATGTTGTTGTTGAATTTTACTTAACCTTGCATCAGCAATTTTCAGTTATTCGCGAAGAGAACTACTTTATTAATCTCTATGGATTAATATATGGACACGTTTGTGTATGCATGTGAAGTGCAAGTGTGTGTGTCTGCCTTGTACAAAGCGCGCACTCAGGGCGACTTTAAGGTGCTAGCTCACCGAGTTAGTACGCATTTGTACCATTTTACAGTCACATTATACTGACACCGGGTGATCATGTAAAGGCAAACGGCAAGAAAATTTACTTTCCCACATATGGTCTGAGCGGGACTCGAACTCACAGCGATCAGAGACCAGGATTTGTAGACTGACCTCTTATTCATTAAGGCACAGCGGCTTTACCAAATGGTCGAGATATAGATAGTTAGTAGCCACAACAAACTGTCGAGATCATAAACTTTAGAACTGACAATTTAGGTTAGACAAGAGAACTTTCACCAGGGAAGTGAGGCCGGGTGCTCCGGAAGGGTAAGCACTTCCTGACACATAGTAAATACTGCCAAAATATAGGTAACGAGGGACCGAGATGATTTATTGATCTGATGCCAATTTGTTAGCTTAGTGTTAAACTGTCAAAGGGTCTGTAGTTATGTTATTCAGAAATATTATTCAGAAAATTTGCATGGCTGCTTTGGTTGAAATCCCAATTATTACAAAATGTGGCAAAATAAAACCGTGCTCTATGACAAAAGCACCGGATGGCCATTACCCATTATTATTTACTTGCGACACCTAACAATACAGTACAGACCTGTCGAAAGTTTAACACCGAGGAAGCGAAAAATAGTCGAAACTTGGTCGCCAAGTGGCCATGATATAGATTAGTTACTGCCTGAAAAGCTCCTGATAAATTATGAGCAACTCTCAAGGTATAGCTAACGAATGACCGACGAAATATGCTGTCGATTCAGCACTAATCAGTTAACTGATAAAAATCAAGTTAATTAAAAAAAACATTTTAATCCATGTCCGAATCCAAAAGCAAAGTAAAAACTTTAGAACTGACAAATAAGGTCAGAGACGTGAACTATCGCCAGAGAAGTGAGGCCGTGTGCTCCGGAAGGGTATGTGCCTCCTGTTTAGCTAGCTTAGTGTTAAAGTTTCGACTGGTCTGTACTGTATCTGGCCCACCGACTTACAGACGGATTAACCAATCAATGATTCATAGTATAAATACACTACTAGTACTCACTATGAATCTGTCAATCGGTCGGTCAGTCTGGTACTTTAAGGATAACAGAAAATTAAGTTTGATGTAAGTGTCACATTTTTATTTCAAATGAAGAAGGAGAAGAAAGAAGAAGAAGAAGAAGAAAAGTAATAGCTAAAGAAAATGAAACTACAATGTCATGTTACATTTTATCCGGTAGCTGCTACCATGTCAAGTAATGAATTACACCAGCACAATATTATAGCAAATCAACGATGTTGAATACAAAAGGTGAAAACAGCGTGTAAACTAAAACTAGAAAAAAACACAACAGGAAAATAATAACAAAATGATGCGAAAAAATATATTGACCGATTAAAGTTGATAAAAGTATATACAATATACAAACATAGATTAATCCTTCAATTTAATTGATGGGGAATCGTATTCCGAAACGACCGTCTAATGCTGTAAAATTTACACTGGTATAATATGTAATTGTTTTTTAAAGATCGGTGTTATGAGTTAATTATAATAATTTAATAAAAACTAATGTTTATGTATCAGAAAAATGTTTTCTTCATGAAAATATATTTTTGATGCCTTTCCAGATTCCACTAGCAGCCTGTTTCACACCTGATACGATCATTCGAAACACGCCTGGTTCTTCTCTCTCTATCTCAACACGGGCTTGTTGCCTTTGGCGTTCCAAATCTTCTTCATGTTTTTCTTGTTCTCGAATCCGGGCAAGACGTTCTCTTTTCAATTCCAATTCTTTTTGTTTCTTTTCCAATCTCATTTTCTCATGTTTACTTTTCTCTTGCTGTGCCGCTTTTCGATAGATTTCTTGTTCTCGCATGAGTTCATTGTATTTTCTCTTCGCCTCTTCCTTTTCTCGGTTGTGTTTATCGTGTATTTCCCGCATTCTTCTCTGGACAGCCTTTTCTGCTTCTTCATACATGTCGTTGCTGTAAAACCTTCCGCCATTGTTTCTTACCATTTTGTCAATTTCGCTCAAGAGCCCCTTTACTTGAACATCCTTTCCATCAGAGGATGCGCGATTGTTGAAACCGATATATCTATTTCCGCACTTCTGTAGTATGCGTCTTAACGAATCGGGGACTGTCTTGACATACTTCTGAATAGATACACCCTCATGCTCTAGATTATCAATGAAAGTAAATACCACTATCACATACTTGAGAACCCCTTCGCCAAACAATTCAATCAGTTTAGAGATGGTATCTTCTTCTTCCTGGGTAAACCTTCCCACTCCAATCACGAACAAAAGTGCGTGTGGTCCAGGCGCTGTCATGCCGACGCATTTTATAACCTCTTTCAAAACAAGATCATTTGACATACCGGTGTCAAATAATCCCGGTGTATCCACTGCAATTATACTTTTTCCAAATCGAGAACTGTAGCCTAGTTTGCATTGCGAGGTCACGGATGAGGCAGAAACCTGACTTTTAAAACAGGTCTTTCCCAAAATGGCATTTCCTGTGGCGCTTTTTCCGGATCCGGTTCTCCCAAGCAGTACGATTCTTCTCTCGTTATTTAAATATGCTACGTCCATTGCTGAAACTATAATAAAAACCAATTGGATAAATTGACTCTTATTTTTACAACATTCATGGATGCAGTTAATTCGTTCGAACGATTTACTAATTTCCAAAACACCATTTCACAAAAAAGTTATTGTTTTCAACGACTTATACCTTTATTTAAACATTCCATGGACACACACAACATTGTGAATATTCTTTTTGTGACTTAATTCTTTAAGATTGTTTTAAAGATTATTTCGATCTCGGACCAGGTTTTAGGGTAAAAATGTATGAGTGTTTTTGGCAATGATAGAAAATAAATTAGAAAATTAAAGACATTAATTTACATATTCAAATACATGCCAGGCCCCGGTTTCATAATCATTCCTTTACTAAGACTTTCCTTAACTTAAATTTAGCAAATTCTGGTAACCTCTTATTTGAACTACTGATGAATATTTTTATCAAAACTAAATGCAAATGTTTTGATTTCAAAGAGATCTTAAAAATGACACCTTAAATTTCTGAATATCTTCAAAATTAACAAAATTATAAAAAATCGTAATTTTGCAATGTGTAGAGGGTTCCTAAACATGCAACGCCTGCCGCGACATGGGCAGTTGGTGTTTATGGTCTCCTTCCTAGGACCCCGTGACTTTATTTCTGAATACCGAGAGCTTAATGAAAGAACAATTACTTTCTTTTAAAATCCTTGGTTAGATCCCGCCAAAAGCTGGAACTCTGACCTACTACATACGAAAGATCACATTAACAAACTAAGACATTGTAGTGGTATAACGACAAGGAAAATTTCGAATTAAAAAAAAACATAAAGAATACTCACGATATTGGACGGGTATGTGTCAAAATAGTTTGCAGTAATCTAGTGATGTGGGAGTGTGGTGTGATGTCATATAGTGTGGTGTGGTGTTTTTTGGTGGATGTGGTGTGGTGTTTTTTGGTGGATGTGGTGTTGTGTAAGGTGGTGTGGTGTGGAGTGGTGTGATCTGCTGTGGTTTGATATGGCGTTATGTGGTGTGGTGTCAAGTGATGTGATGTATTGTCATTTGTTGTGGTGTGGTGTGGTTTGATGTGATGTTGTGTGGTGTGGTGTGGTGTGATGTGATGTGGTGTGGCGTGGCTTGGTATAGTGCTGTGTGGTATGTTATGGTGTAGTGTAGAAGTATGGTGTAGTGTTTTGTGGTTTTGTGTGATGTAGTGTGGTTTTGTGTGATGTAGTGTGGTTTTTTTGTGATGTAGTCAAGTGTGGTGTAGAGTGGCGTGGTGTGATGTTGTTATTATCATAGGTACATACCTGAGTTTTCATAATCCGTCATACGACTGTAATATGGAGTTAAACTCCGACGTTCTGAAAGCAAAAAATACAATTTGCTTATTAGTTAAAAAAACTGTGCATCAATTTCTTGTTATATTTCGGTTCACTTTCGGTTTTAATTTTACGATTAAAATGTTGATTTATATTGCATCTATTTTTATATCAATATAAACGAATATATTTATTTTATTGATTTAATTATATATAACTAGAATGCATTGACGTGACCAATTTATTGATAATCAAAGAATGACCAATTCTTCTGCTTAAGACACACGCATACGCACTTACAAACACACAAACGCATACACACAATGGTCTTTAAATTTAAGCTCTGAAAGATATTGTACCATAGGGCATATATACACATGCACATGTACGAACGCGCACACACATACACAAACGCACACATTGACACACAAGCATCCATGCAAACAAGCGAACGCATTAACACATATGATATTTTAGGCCACTATCAAAAACAAACATATCAATCCATGTAAAAATCACATTCCCAAAATCAAAGATAAGATATTTAGTTAAGGTTATCACCTTTGTATGGTAAAATATTGCTAATAAATTTTGGTCAATTTTTCTTGGTTTTTTTTCTTGCGAGATACAAAAACCGACAGCCGAATAATTAAAATTACATAAATGTCCAATATGCTTGATTCATAGGCTTCCATATTTGAGTAAAACAAATAAAAAAATAACCGAAAGACTCTACATTTTGTAAAATATTTGGAAAAATAAAATCCGTAGCTTTCCAAATACTTTTTCATAGCACTGTACTAATTTCAAAGAAAGTATTTTTCCAAAGTACTATTTAATTTTCTTTTGTAAAGCGCTTATTTCTTAATTTCATTTAAATTTTGACGTGACGTGGCGTGGTGTGGTATTGCGTGGCTGGTTTGATGTGATGTAAAATGGCATGGCTTGGTTTGATGTGATGTGGTGTGTTTGGTGTAGTATGGTATGGTTCTGTGTGGTGAAGTGTGATCTACGAACCTGGGTCTTTATATCCCGTCATTCCACGGCTATATCCAGATGACGATGGAGGTTCTGAAAACAAAAATAAAATAAGGTTTTGTTAGTTTGAAAAATAAGCTGGTTTTTTTTAAATATCTGTGTTTGAGTTTATTGTTTTATTTAGAGTCAAATACAATGTTTTGTATTCAGATTTATCTGGAATTTCAAGAAATAGTGTGCTTTCATGTATTAGAGCAATGTGACTGTCAATATATCTTTGGTGATATTTGTATGAAACTAGCGAGAAACACTTTGAGAAGTTTTTTTTAAATGCCATATGTACTTTTATATTGCATTCTGTTAATTTGGATTTCTGTTTTAAATTAATTAATTTTTATTCAAAACTTGATTATATCAATTTGGAATAATATCAAAGAAAATAAACTTTTGACATTATAACATGACTGATTCTTATAAAATGATTTATTTTCAAGGAAGTTTGGATACAGATATAAAAGGATTTTGCATATTTCATAGCCTTACATATATATCCTTCAAAATCAGATCAGTTAATTTTTTACATTTTTTTAATTAGAAATTGTTGTTATTTTAAAAAAAAAATAATACAAACTTTTGTTAGTTTGTTGGTCTTACTATATAGCTACTTGTTACATTCGAGTTTGTTGCTGAGCATCTTTTTACACCAATTACATAGTTTTAGAGGTATCATTTCCGTCACTAGTTTAAATTTCTGTTGTTTTAATTCCGCCAGAATGCAGTCTGTAACAAAGTGTAATGACGTTACCGATTTCCTGATAATTATGAATAACTAGGTATTTTAATAAACATTAACACTTGTGCACGTACATACACAAACACATATATACACATACACAAACAATGATATTTAGTTAGGTTCACAAGATTATATTTAACAATAACGCATGTACACACATACACACAAATGTACTAAGACACACTAACATTCACAAATGCACGCATCTGCACACATCAAACCACGCATACATGCGCACGAACTAACATATATAGTATGTTTGGTCAATTCCAACCCATGTCTGAATGACAATCCCAAAACAATGTCAAAACTTTAATGTAAAATATTTTGTTTAGGTTATCTCTCTTGTATGGTAAATATTGCTGATATTTTTGTTTTCTTGCGAGGTACATTTTTATGCAAAAACCGACAACAGATTGGCTTAAATTTCGAAGTATACATAAATGTAAAATATGCTTACTTCCTAAGCTTACTTGTACCTTACAACATCGTTACATTTACATATTTCATTGAAATAAATAAAATAAATAATCGAAAGTTCAAGGTTTTGAGTCTCAAATGATAGTTATCCAAATACCTTTTTTAATGTGTCGAATTTCTATTTAATCATTTATCGTTATCTTTTGTAAAACGATTATTTTTTATTTTACGTTTGACAATTTTTTCAAATATTGACAAATTTATGGTTTATGGTGTCACATGAATTATACGAAAAACAATTTTTTTTTAAGATCCTCAGTTGCTATATATAGTAACATTATAATTATTCATCAATAACATAATATTTACATAACACCATTGATGATACGTAACTATGGTAACATGAAAAACGTTATTGACTCAGTCGGATATTTATAAAAACGGTAAGTATTAAAAGATCCAACCATCAACCCATTCAAGTTGGAAATTCCATCGTGGTAGATATTTCGGTTTCTATTTTTAAAACCTACTTAACGTGTATTATATTCTATATGTGTTTATTATTTATTTAAATTGCAAGTCTTTTTAGCTCACCTGACCAAAGGCTTAATACAATAAAAACATTGAATTGATTGATTAATTGTCAATAATATTAAAAACATTACAACCCGAAGAAACTTAATACCATGATAGTGTAGCTTATTAAGAATGTATCATTATATTTGATTCTAACTCAATTACCACAGGGGAGCAAATCTGACCTGATCAATTTGGATTAACTGGAGTTGTATTAGAAATATATCTCCTTATTTCAACATCGATTTTATATAAATAATCTATATAAGCTATATTAAAAAAATATGTCTCCTATACGTTAATGGAGTAGTTTTGTAAATACCTTTAAAGGTCAATTCAGTCTAGTTCGGAATTTGAAATCCCCCATGTAAAAGAAAATAAAAATAATTTGAGAATGTTATTCTTATTTTTGTAAATGTTCAACTTTTTGTGATCAAACTTAATTAGATTATTTTATTTTTAAGATTTCTGATACGGCTAGCATTAGAATTATTTATTTTTTTTATATTTAGAGCCACAATATTATAAACCAAATGATAAACATACCAGTAAGCATTTTTCCAAATTATTATACAGACTTCAAAAGAAATTAATATGACCGTAAGGATCGCCTCTATATGTGTCACCTGTTTTTAAAAGCCAGTTAATTTTATGCTAATGTTGATGTCATTTGATCCTGTATGTAAAGACCGCATACTTTTAAGGGTCGCTTTTACTGCTTCTCATAAGCGACTTTTGTGGAGAGGTTTGGCTGTATAGATTTGTACATCCTTTACCTCAGAAAAATGGTATTTACCTCAAAACAATATTTGACAGAATTGCATTTTATTATTGTCAATATTAAATTGATAAATCATACTCATCACAAATATTGACTCGTTTATAGTTTAAATCAAAATGATTGGGATGAAAAAAAAACGAAACATTCTTCTCTGCTATAATCAGTTTCTATATATCGTTCTATTAGTATAATTGGTAATTGCATAACAAGATCGTTTACACTAACTATGGCCATATGACAACACTGTGTGGGTCTGGTATTTATAAAACAGCAAAATTAGAATGCCGCAACACTACCTAAACAGGCATTGAAATAAAAATAGACCGATGTAAGAGCTATACATATAAGAACCTAATCGGATGTGAAAATTCCAATGTCGTGTACTATTTTTAAAACCAACATACCTGTACCTGTATACGCATTGTATTTGTTTGCTTTAAAAATATAAATTGTAATAATCTACGCTGACAACAACAGAGTTCCGATATTTATCTTTGAAAAAGACACCACACACAGACACAGACACACACACACACACACACACACATATATATATATATATATATATATATATATATATATATATATATATATATATATATATATATATGAGAGAGAGAGAGATAGAAAGAGGTTATGAAAGTAGAGGTTTTTTTAAAGTATATTTATATACGCGCTCGCGTTTGCGTCTATGTTTTTGTGTAAAAAAGGAAAGGACAATGTAGTAATGGAAGTCGGCTGAAATTAAAAAACAATAAACGACACATTTAAATAGCACATTTGTCCTTCATGCAGTTTAAGAATTCTCATGAAAAGCAAATGCTAACAAACAAAATCAAAACAAAAATATCCATACAGATTTTTCATAAAAAGCAAATAATAGCAATCAAACAATAATAAATAATTAAATTAAATTGAAAAATCATAAATAAAAAAGATAGACATTTGGACTTTGACTAATAAATACAGAGTTATTATGAGATTTTGAGTTTAAATGCTACTAAAAGCAATTTTTTAAATACTTGCGATAAAATGGCATCCTATGTGAAACTGCTCTTGGATTTTTAAAAACAAATGTTCATATATTGAAATTCAATTAACCCACAGTAGCCACAAATAATAACATCTTGTGAACAAAGAATTTTAATGTATGGTCATTTTAACCAATTGTAAATTTTAATTAATTCGCAGTAGCAAGGATAATTATAAGGTATGCTAATTTTATCGATCCCTTCTCTCTTTCTTTCACTTTTCGATCTCTCTTTATCATACATGTATTGTAATGATACAGCTTATTTAAAACAACCTTGAGAAGTTGAGTGGGTAATCATAAAGAAACACACACGCACACCTTGTCTATTGTTCTAGAAAAAAAATTACACAGTTTCAATATGTAACGGTCGTCTAGTGCTGTAAATTTAAAACTGGTATATTATGTAATTATGCCTATTATATTCTTTTAAACAAACGTATTTAATATGGGAATTTCAGACTTTGTTTTTGGAGGTATAAGTAGTTACCGTATGCCATGTGGGTATTTCATCATAACACAGTATGTGTGCATTTGTTCACACACACACACGCGCACAGTGAGAGAAAGAGAGAGAAAGAGAGAGAGAGAGAGAGAGAGCATAATAATACAAATATCAGTATATTTAACTTTATAAATGGTATAAGGTTGACTGGTTACTGGGCATTTTATTAATTGTTCTTGGTAAATGAACATAAGGTGCGCGCGCGCGCGCGCGTGTGTGTGTGTGTGTGTGTGTGTTTGTCATAAATATTAAACAAAATTAAGCATCCAAACATATTTAATTAATAGATGGAAATCCAATGAGAGACTAAAAATTATGTTTTAATCCTACATACAAGTGTGTTCCATAACTTCATTATAAAATAAATAATGGACGATTTGTATTTACACAATCAGTACTAATTCATGTCCTAATTAAAATCCAGAAGCAAAATTGAAAAATTTGAAACTGAAATATAAGGTTATTGACAATTGATAATTACCAAAAGAGTTTGTTTTGCTTTATTACTTGAATAAATTGTTTATTTTATGTTTAATATTTCTTTTTTTGTGCCTCATCAGTAATAAAATAAACGATAGGTTAATTAATTAATTTTCAATTAAAAATTATTTTTTAACAGAATTGCATTTAATTATTGTCAATTTTAAATTGATAAATCATAATTATCACAAACATTGATTCGTTTATAGTTGAAATCTAAATAATTTAGGATTAAAATAAAATGAAATATTCTTTTCTGAAAGAAATAGTTCTTATATTTCATACTATTAGTTTTATGTATACTAGAAGTTACATAACAAGATTGTTTACACGTAACTATGGCAATATGACAACAGTGCATGGATTTAATATTTATAATATAATGTACAGCGAAAATAGAATGCGGCAACGCTACCCGATCAAGCATTAAAATAAAAATAGACCCATGTAATAGTATGCATATATGACACATAATCTGATGTGGAAATCCAATATAATGTACTATTTTTAAAACCAAATAAACATGTACCTGTATACGTGTTGTATTGGTACATATTTTACGAACATTGATAACAATATATGTTCGTTCTCTAACTTTAAAAAAGACAGTACACACATAAAACAGAGAGAGAGAGAGAGAGAGAGAGAGAGAGAGATTATCAATGTATTAAATTATATAAATGATTAGTGTGGTATTCTCATTACGGTTTCTTGTTGAGATAACTTACATACCGCGTGCGCGCGTGTGTGTGTGTGTGTGTTTGTGTGTGTGCTAAGAAAAATAAAGACCGATGCAGAAAATAGAATATCATAAACACGGTTAGAGTAACATGAGTGTTTCCAGAAGATTAAATTTACATACCGTGTGTGTGTGTGTGTGTGTGGGTGTGTGTGTGTGTGTGTGTGTGAATTGTTAGAAAATATAGGACCGTTCCTAAAAGGAATAAAATAGCCTAATCATTGATAATTATAAATAACTTTAGTTATGATGTTCAATATGTTGCTTGTAGTTTTATCTTTTCAAACAATTAGTAACTACTTAAAAACATTATTTAACGGAATTGCATTTATTGTCAATATTAAATTGATAAATCATAATCATCAAAAATATTGACTAAATTGACTAATATTGATTAAATAAAATGACATATTTTTTTCTGAAACAAATAGTTCTTATATTTCGTTCTATTAGTTTTATGTATACTAGAAGTTATATAACAAGATTGTTTACACGTAACTATGGCAATATGACAACAGTTCGTGGATTTAATATTTATAATACAGCGAAAATAGAATGCGGCAACGCTACCCGATCAAGCATTGGAATGAAAATAGACCCATGTAATAGGATACATATATGATACATAATCTGATGTGAAAATTCCAATGTAATGTACTATTTTTAAAACCAAATAAACGTGTACGTGTATACGCGTTGTATTGTTTTGTTTTAAAAAATACATATTTTAAGAGCCTACATTGATAACACAATAGATGTCCATTCTTTAGCTTTAAAAAAGACAGTACACACACAAACGCACAAACACAAAAGAGAGAGAGAGAGAGAGAGAGAGAGAGAGAGAGAGAGAGAGAGAGAAGATTATCAATGTATTAGTGTAATATTCTCATTACGGTTTCTTGTTGGGTAAACTTACATATTGTGTTGTGTGTGTGTGCTTAGGATAATAAAGGACGATGCAGAAAATATAATATCATATACACGATAAAAGTAAGAGTAATTCTAGAAGATTAGATTAACATACCGTGCGTGTGTGTGTGTATTGTTATAAAATAAAGGAATAAAATCGCCGAATCTTAATTATAAAATACAAGTTATGATTTTTAATATGTCACTTTTAGTTTTATCTTTATAAACAATTTGTTACAGTTTCTTTGCTCATTTTAACAGTTTAACTTTAGATTTATAATGACAAAATTAAAGTAATATATTTAACATATTTAAATAATCAAAATAAATAGACATACAGACTGAGACACTTACGCAGCTATACAGAACAATACAAGTAATGCAGCTATATCAGATAGGAAGAAAAATAAATATAAGTTATTTAAAAGATGATTTGCTATTTAAATAATAGGTTTAAATTATATAAAAATAAAATACTTACGACAACCCCTATAAAATGACATTTTTTGTGTAATCTCTGAATAAAACTGTTTTTGAATTTTAAATACTGATGTTCATAAATTGAATACCCTTACATTGTCTTTGGAAATTCACAGTAGCTAGAAATAGTAACATCTTAAGTATAAAGAAGTTTTAATGTTCATATTAGCACAGTGTGAATTTTTTGAAGGGATTGACAGTGGCTAGGAAAATAATAAGGTATGTAAATTAAACAAATCAACTCTCTCTCTCTCTCTCTCTCTCTCTCTCTCTCTCTCTCTCTCTCTCTCTCGTCTATTGCTCCAGTATAAAATAGTTTCGCTGGTACGCCTCATATCATATACCCCTTCCAAAAATTCTTATTTTGTCTTGTGTATACAAGGGTATTTTTTAGACGTGTGTGTGAATTTTTTCTTTCATTCTCTAGACTAAGAAGTTATCAATCTCTAAAATTGTTCTACAGATAATAATGTATATTGAATGAAATGGTTGTGTGAAATTTGGAATTGGTTACCGATTACAGAAATACATATGTTCTCGTGATACTCGAAAAATCATTGGATACCATTTTGGAATTACAATGATTTCATCTTAGTTTGGGAGTTGTTGTCGTATTAAAACTTGTTGAATATTTCATTCAGAAAATTAAAATTTCAACAAAAAATAGATGTAATAAGCTAAGATTGAAAACGAACAAAAAGAAACAATTAAGCTTTCAAATTTCTTGAGTTAAAAAAAAACCTAGGTAATAGATAATTGTATAATTGGCAATTGATAATAGTTGTAACGTTCATTGTGTCGAGTTGTTTTTAACGTTTTGATTTATTTTTAGATATTCTGAAAAAATGGCCACTAATTCCGAAACACGAATTATCCTTATTGGCAGGACCGGATCCGGAAAAAGTGCTAGCGGAAATATGATCCTTGGGAAAAACGCCTTTGTTTCCCAATCTAGTGGTACTTCTATTACTCGGAAATGTAAATATTCAACAAGTGTAAAATTCGGAAAACGCTTGCTGGTAGTTGATACACCTGGGCTTTTTGATACTGGAATGTCAAACGAGAAAGCAATGAAAGAGATTGTGAAATGTATTGGTATGACGTCACCTGGTCCTCATGCCGTGGTGCTTGTTGTTGGAATTAACCGGATGACGGAGGAGGAACAAAACACAGTCAAACACTTCGTGGATCATTTCGGTGAAGGAATATTGAACTATATGGTTGTCCTCTTTACTGGCAAAGATAAGCTAGATCTCGAAGCAGTATCAATTGAGAATTACGTTAAGACATTACCTGGGTATCTGAAACATATCCTTTTCAAGTGTAAAAATAGATACACCGCTTTCAACAACAGAATATCTGGAGCTGCGGCTGATTTACAAGTCAAAGGGCTGCTTTATATCGTGGAACACATGGTTAAACACAATGGAGGGTCGTGTTATTCGAACGACATGTACAAAGAGGCAGAAAAAGCCGTCCAAACCCGAATGAAACAACTGGCTCTAAAGGACGAAAATCCAAAAGGAAGTATACAATTTAAAAATGAGCTTGATGACCTGAATCGATTGATTGAGGAAACAGATAGGGAGTACCATCGTGTGCAAATGCGAATCCAGTCGCCTGCTGCTTTACGAGATAGAGTCCGACGAGAATGTGAGAATGATGAACCCGGGGCATTACGTCTGATATGGTCAGGGGTGAAGAAATTTGTCGGAGGATTGATTGCAGGGGCAAGTATAGTAGCTCCAATTGTAGCGCTTTTTATATAAGGGACATGTAAAAGGTAAAATTGAAACATAGCAGAGGTGAAGAGATTTTTATTAGGATTGATTAAATTGGCGTGTATGGTGAAAGGTGAAATTGACATTGCTATTTGAAATATTCATACTAAAATGTGATATCGTTTTAAATTACACGTTCCTATTTCATTGGATAAAATACCGTGGTTTTTATTTTTATTAGATATACAATTATTTTGCGAAATTAACATTCCCATAATAACCAGGATGCTTCAACCGAGGAAAAAAAAATTACTATTATAGTTGGTATCACACTAGATGAGCTTGAAAACTGACTACTGTTGGTAAATAGAAAATCATTTCACTTGTATAATTTGTAATGAATTTGAAGGTAAAACTGGACTTTTTTTTTCTTGACATATGACATATGAAACATTTTGTCAGCATCCTTCTCTGCATTACCCTAATTGACGGATCGTCGGCCACGCCCACTATGTTCCAACAAAGGGTCGACATACTTGAATTACACGCAAAAAGAATAAAAACTCGGCCTGAATTGTTTGGCCCAATGACGTCACTGACACTAGAACGTCATTAGTTGCCTTGACGCTGCTTTAGCACCGTGATAGCGGCTAGTCTCGGAACATTATGGGCGTGGTCGGCGATACGTCAATTATTTTTATATCTTCTTGACATGTTTGTTAAATAAATGAATTTTTATTTTTTGATGTAATAAAACTTTTTTGTATCATTATTTATATATTTTTGTTATATTATTTTGTTCAATTAATCAGTTTTCAAAGTTTGTTTCCTTTGCTTTTAAATTGTGATTTAGACATGAATTGGTATGTTATATTTGTTCTCTCAAAACCTGAACATTAGCAAATTTAAGATGTGCACATTTAGAAAGGTACTCTGACAAACTGACCAATAGCTTGACGATTATTGTGTCTAATGCCCTGACAACTTATTCTTATGAGACACAATCACTCATGCTCACTAAGTTAATGGCGTCGTAATTCATTTTATGCAAGGAGGTCAATGGAAATTGATGACGTCATTTTTAAGAGACACAAATAGTAGCATGAAAACTTTACAAGTTTACAAATCGCATTTGTATGCTGGAGTAAGGATAAGCATAAAAACACATACTAATCCGTGTCCGAATCACAATCCAGAAGCAAAGTAAAACATTTGGAACTGACACGTTAGGTTAGACACGTGAACTTCAACTAGGGAAGTAAGGCCGGGTGCTTACATTAGAAAGTGTAAGACAGAGATATCGGATCAAAAACCCTAAAGCTTGTTCTAGACAGGTGAAACACGCAAGCAACGGCAAATAAGGTTTTAAGCGTGTTTATAAGTGCATGTATAGATAATGATGGAATCTGTCTTCTCTTTCGAAATTTATTTCTAAATTATTCATAAATGATAAAGTAATTTGATCAATAAGATGTCAAATTTCATTTAATCTATTGCGAACATTTACTGACCTTAGCATGAAGATGATATAATAGAAAACCAGGGTTGGACTTTAGAGTTGGATCTTAGATTTTGAATTTGGACAAATACCTTGGGCTTGGGCAGTATATACAATATACCATGGTCATTTACCGGTGATAATTATAATTGAATTATAATTGAATTATATCCAGCGTTAATTTGAAGGTATTCATTATAAAAAAGTTAAATATTAATTATAGTAAAGTAAGTTCAGGTCCAGACAGAGTCCAAATCTAGGTCACAGGGTTCAGTCCAGATTTCTGTTGATACCCATTAAGACACCAGTCAGTAAAAAGTAGATACAATCTTATTCCACCACATGATAAAAAGACACTCTCACACGTGACGAAATGGAGCTACTTTTTTATAAACGTGAAAATTAGGAAAAATACAAGAAAGGTATTCCGGAAAACTCGGACTGGACTTTGCACTTGGACTTGTACTTGGACTTGTACTTTGCCTTGGACTTTGGACCATGGATTGTGTTACCTTATATGCTGTTTGGTTTACAAAAAAAAATGTCAAAACAAATTGCGGGAATTTTAATCACTTCCGAGTATAGTTCCACATGAAATTTGACCATTTTAAGTTTTGTTCCGTTATGAAACCATGGACTGACAGTTCTAGAACGTGAACACTTGTAGATATAATAGAAGCATACCAATGAATGTCCAAAATCACAATCCCAAAGCAAAGTAAAACATTTAAAATCTGGCAAATTAAGTTAAATAATTGAACTTCCGCCAGAGAAGTGAGGCCGTTTGCTCCGAAACAGTAAGCTAGGGACATCGCCACGCAAAACATCAACATAATTAAAGGAACATGGAGCCATGGAACCTCAAATAAATCCAGGATAGTTTTGGATACAGAAACATCAAACTTATCAACAATATTGTGATTGGCCATAACTTTCTGAGGGGGGTGATAATCCCAGGCTTTCAATATTCATTCGTCAACAATTAATTTGTTACAAGTTATTTTCTATGTAAATTTCCCCGGTCTGACGTCAATTGAAGATTTAGTACTTTACCCTTTAAGACAAGATTGTTAAATTTATATCGAGACTGTCAGTTTATGAATGGTTGAGAACAGCTGAGTACCCCGAGAAAACCATCAATTTTCTTAAACCAGTATATGCCAGTGTGGTATTTGAGCTAGGCAGTGGCAGGCGCTGTAATCCGTAACAGCGTACATTAGGCCACTCGGCCTCCAAAACCACCCACCGAAGTATCCCGAGATTAGGGACAGATGAACACCAAACCACAAAGCGTATGTTAATTATACAGCATCGTTCAATGGATATACAAGAAAATAATATGATGTACTGAATAAATCGCCAACCAATAACTGACCGCCTCGATATAAGTGAAAAATTCATGACTGTGATGTAAGAATCACAATCCTCCAAAAAACAAAAAGCTTTGACAACTGGCAAATATAGCTGAACATGTGAACTTCCACTTAGAAAGTGAGACAGGGTGCTCCGAAATGGTAAGCTGTACAGTGGCGGATTTAAGGGGGGTTGCGGGGGTTGCAATCCCCCTTTGAAAAATTTAAAAGAAGAGAGAGAGAGAGAGAGAGAGAGAGAGAGAGAGAGAGAGAGAGAGCTATTAACTGATGTGACCCCCATATGTTAATCTGTATACGTGTCCTAGACCCCTCGTCTCTGGAAGCTCACGCCTTCGGCGCTCGCACCTAGCATTGATATAATTCTCAACCCCCTTTCAAAAAATCCTGAAAACGCCCCTGCTGTAACACTTAGGACGATAGGTCGTGTACATCAAGTAATATAATTATTGGTGATTTTCAATGTTATGATGAAAACGTAGATTTTAACTAAAATTATAATCTGTACAATGTACATAGTATGGGTGGCCAGTTTGTTACATGCTCCATGGTAATATGACATTTGAATCTAGCACTTAAAATTTAAACACTGCTATAAATAAATGGTTATATAATGATTCAACATGCTTTATAAACTATGGACCATGTCAATATAATAATACTGAAATATCAAATGATGCATTACAAAGT
This sequence comes from Anadara kagoshimensis, assembly GCA_021292105.1. Lineage (NCBI taxonomy): Eukaryota > Metazoa > Mollusca > Bivalvia > Arcoida > Arcidae > Anadara > Anadara kagoshimensis. The sequence continues at coordinate 51,244,728 of CM037874.1, forward strand.
ACTTTTTAATCGGTTTTACTTTTATTCATCGACTTATTCAGATTTTAAAAGCGAGTTGATTGGTATACAAAAAAATTCTAACAACCCAATCTAACCGATCAAGGTACAGACATATCGAAAATAGATCCATGCAAGAGTACAGACCTGTCCCATGTTTAACAATAAGCCAAGGAATTATTGCTGAATCCACAGTTAACTCGACCCCTAATAAGCCACAATACAGACCTGTCGAAAGTTTAACACTGAGCTGACGAAAAAGAGTGGAAGTTTGGCAACCAAGTGACCGAGATATGGACAGCTAGTGATCTGAAAAACTGCCGAGAAGTAGATGGTAGCTGCAAAAAAGCTGACAAGATATGACTAATGAGGAGGCGGCGAGACAGCTGTTGTGTGGTTAGCTTACTGTTAAACTTTCGAAAGATCTGTACTGTACATGTAAATGTCAACATCTTTTTGACAGCTCTCTATTCCTTGGCCGCTTTTTCGCCGGGTTTGAATAAGACTTGAAAATATGGTGCGATTATCTCTAGCTAAGCACTCATTTAGAAGTCACGGGTCCTCCTCGGAAAAGACCTTAAAACCTAGGCCTATGTCCAGTGTCACGGCAGGCCTGGCAATTTAAAAAACATGCACATTGCTCCGAGCTCGTTTCAAAGATATGGATTTCTGCAACTTTACCTATAGATGGTGTCGTCTCGGTATAATTGATATATTCTTAACTGCGAAGTAAAACCCTATTGAATCGATCAAAAATCTCGGTCCCTTTTTGGTAACTACATCTACCTCGACAGCCAAGCTTCGTCTCCTTTTTACTTAGATCAGTGTTAATCGATATCTTTCGACAGGCCTGTACTGTTATCATGTTTGTTTAGGTATGCCTATAGATGGCAACGTGACAACATTGATCGTGACAGATATTTATAAAACCAAGACAAATCTCAACCCGATCGAGCTTATAATTCTAAATTAAAAATAGATCCACGAAAGAGTTATTTATATAAATCGGCGCCAACATGAAGGAATAAAGCGGTCGCCATATGAAGCAATGTTCGGTTGTCCTCCTAAAGTTGGACTAACAACGTCATCTCTTCCCAATGAAATTCTTTCCATGTTGTTAAGGGAAGAAGATTTAGAGGACTGTTTATCACAAGGTACTAGTAATGAACTTAGAAACCAGGCTACAGCTTCACCCACACTTTAGATAACACTACTGATGTGAATGCCGTAGATAGCACTACTAATGCAGATACTACTGTAGACATCACTACAAATGTGAACAGCAGCGCTACTGCTAACGTTACAAATGTGGACACGACTACTAATGTGGACACGACTACTAATGTGGACACCGCAACTAATGTGGTCACCACAACTAATGTGAACAACGTTGCTGGTGTGGACACCGCTACTGATGTGGACAACACTACAAATGTCGACAATGCTACAAATATGGGCAATGTTACAAATGTGGACACCGCTACTACTGATGTGGACACCGCAACTAACATGAACAACGCTTCTGATATGGACACCGCAACTAATGTGGACAACACTACAAATATGGGCAACGCTACAAATGTGAACACCCTACTGATGTAGATTCGCTGGATCGTGAAAATAAATGCATGACTTGTGATAAAGTAATGGAGTATGGATGCGAGTTAAATATATGTGAGATTTGCGATAGAGCTCAAAATATCAGACGGCAGAGACATAAAAGTGGAGAAGCTATGGCAAAACAAGCTGATAAAATGGTCATTCGTAGCAATAGGATTTTGCGACCCATCGACGAAGGAGATAGTGTTTTAGTGCCAGTTCCTAATGTGGACAGAGGGCGTGGTGATCCACGAAATTTATTGTGTTTGATCATGAAAAAAGATGACGAGAAATATCAACTTGGAACCACTTATGGTATTTTAGACACAAATTTTTCAAGAAGTCAGTTCACCCCTACATCCTATCAAGGATTAAAATTGGACGACATCAAATGTGATGTGGTAGTTAGTGTTAGGGAGGCAGCACGAGCGCAATCAATAGGTGATGGTCAAGGTTTCACAAGATGTGCATGCAAAACAGGCTGCAAAACTAAAATATGTAAATGTTTAAAAGCCGGTGTCTTGTGCAATTCAAGATGTCATAACAGTCTTACATGTAACTAAGTAACTTTTTAAAACGAATAATGTAGACAAAAAAGGTTAAGGTTAACATATATATTTTACACATAATTCCTAACACTTTAGGCAATATTTGAATATAAATGTAAAAACTAAAGTATGAAAATATACTGTCAGGGAATAAGTGTAAAAATCGAATATTTTTTCAGGGATTACATGTAATCCCTGGTATTTTAGGAATTACGTGAATTTCCTAAAATAGCCAGGGATTACGTGTAATCACTAAACAGACTAGGGATTACACGAAATCCCTGATTACGCTTATTCACTGTAACATATATATTTAATCAATAATGGAAATTCCATGTACTGTTCTATTTTTAAAACCAACCTAACATGTACTTCTGTTGTGTCAGATTGAAACGTAATTCCACATCATACCTACAGTACAGACCTGTCGAAAGTTTAATACTAAAGCTAATAAAATCATACCTCTCATCTTGACTCTTCGTTAGCTAGCACCCGGTTACTACCGCTCGCTACTTAAGTGGGAGGTCGTAGGTTCGAGCCAAGACCGGGTCTGACCCAAGACTAGGTAGTGACGGTTCTTTCTCGTTCTTTCGGGTGGGAACTTAAAATAAAGGAGGTCCCGTGTCACGGGTGGGCTTAGCACGATAAAGAGCCCTGCTATAAAATGCCATCAGCGCAACACACAGGTAAGAATTTTGCACATTCGCCTATAGCTCGCGACGCCTCGATATAAGTGAAATATTCTTGACTAGAACGGTTAAACACCATATCTAAACTCAACTTAACTTTTTGCAGCTGCTATCTATGCCTCTTACAAATATTTGGTCACTAACTGTCTATGTCACGACCAGTCGACTGCTGATCTTCCAATCATTTTCGTAACCTCGGTGTTGAATTTTCGACAAGTCTGTACTGTAAATAAAGTTTACAAGTAAGGCCTATCGTCTACACCTACCTTACAGGTAGGGAGAGAGAGATTTTTACGTCTTTTACTTATATCGATAAGTCACTAACTCTATGTGGCAAGATGGTTTACCTTTGTAATGCGCTCAAGGCAATGTACAATTGGCGTTCTATAACGCACCACACTTTCAGCATATGCCAATTAAAACAAGGTTTTCGATGGCATGGATTAAAAGCAAACACAACCGGGTTAATAGCAACGCCTTGTGTGTGTGTGTGTGTGTGTGTGTGTGTGTGTGTGTGTGTAAAAGAATTGAGTTGCGTAATGGTGTTTAACCTCCCAATCAAGAAACTTTCACTTATATCGCAAGCTATAGGCAAAGGTACAGACATTTTGCCTATGCATTGCAGATATGGCATGATGCAGCAGGGTTTCTTTATCGTGACGCCCCTACATTGATACGGGACTCGTTCCCATCCGAAAAAGTTGACTTAAGTAATAGTTTTTAACGTCTCGGTCAAGAATATTATACTTGTATCAAGACGTTGCCAGCTATAGGCGAAGATGCAGAAATTCTGCCGATGGCATTATAGAGCAGGATTCTTCATCGCGCCACGCCTACCGCGACACTGGACCTCTAAAATGATTAAATGTATTTCTTCTTGGTGTTACATGAAGTATGTTGTCTGAAGCTCTCTTGGTCCATATTATTAAATTACAGATTATGGTTAGTGGCAATGATCATCAGCTGCGATTAAGATTAGTCTACACCTATTCTTTACTCTTGACAAAATGAACTCAAGGTCAAGTGATCGAAATAAAATCGTTGGCCCTTTATTTGCCCAATTTCATTTTTACATTACATGGACATTTTATTACGCAAAACCTTGTTTTTTTATAACAAGGTGTTATTACACTACACAAAAAATTATTACACTATAAGGTGGGTATTGATTTACTTGGCATTTATTACAAAATTCGGCGTGACAGGGTTCTATTGTATTCCTTAATGGTTGTCTTATTTTAATTGTGGATTCGAAGTCAATATATGCCATCTAGATCCAGTGTGCTAGAACTCTATTGTCACCACCAGTGTACTGATCAAACTTTATCACACCATCGGAGGATGATGCTGTCTTACAAACAAAATATGAACAAATATATTTGATAGGAGAATGGTGTTTTTCCGCACCTTTTTAAGATTTGAATGTGCGGAATGATGTTCTACGCGCCATTAATGATTCATTCTTTCATACAAATTGGCTGCTGTAGAATCAGAATTTAAAAAAAGAAAAGAAAACCACCGTCCTTCTTTCTGCAAACGAGTTGTAAAACTTTCAAACACTAGGATTATTTCTAGCTAGAACCAAATCCCAGCTTTTGATGGTGATGCAACAATCTAAGACCTTTTGGTAATGACGCGCCTTGTTAGGAGTTAAGTTGAGTAATGGTGTTAAACGATTCAATAATATTTCACTTACATCGAGACATCGCAACCTGTGGGTGAAAGTGCAGAGATTTTACTGTGAGTTGCGCTGATGACACTAAACAGCAGGGTTCTTTATCGTGCCACGCCTACCGTGATACCTGACTTCGTTTAAGTTTCCATCCGAAAGAACAGTGACTTTCATTTCGTAAAGCCAAGTTCTTGGCGAAAAACCCGTCAACACCCACTTTTAAGTCTTGGGTCAGACCCGGTGGGGGCTCGAAACCACGACCTCGTTAGGGATCTGAAACAGAAAATGTTTCTTGCATGTGCAGGCAAATCTGGGCCAAAATTATTTGAAACGCAATTAAAGGACAGTCAGAACAACTTGTAGATAACGCTTGGTTTTCACAGAGGGTTTTGAAAATGAACAAATTTATGTTTTAGTTTATTATTTAAAAACCAAAGATTATTACACTAATATAAAAAGTCTTACTTGACAAAAATCTCTTAAACAATACATGTATGTGACATCTTTTCAAAAATAAAATTAAAACTTTTTTAGAGTTTACGCAACCTTTTCCGAGCATCTCCCAATTGACGCTGAAGACGCTCTTTCTCTTTTTCGAGTCTGCGCGTTTCGCGTTCTTCGTCTTGCCTTTCCCATTCTTTAGTCAGTTTCAAACAGAACATATGATCCGTTTCTATTTGCTCATTTTCGATGTCCTTTTGTTTCTGTTTTCTTTCTTGTCTCCTTATTTTTGCTGTCTGTCGTTGTTGTTTTTCTTCTTCTATTGCCGCAATTCTCATCAATCTTATACGAAGATTTTCTTCTGCAACTTTAAGCATTTCATTGGTAAAAAAATGACCGCCGTTTGTTAATAGCATATCATTGACCAGTTCTATTAAATCACTAGCTTGTGTTTCTTTCACGGTGTCTTTTTCTCGGTTGTTGAACGCTATATATCTGTTGCCGCATTTTGATAGTATCGTCTGCAACTCGGCGGTTGAATTTTCTATGAAGTCTTCCGTCGTAACCCCTTCTGCTTCAAGGTCATCCCGTCCGGTAAAAAGAACAATGATATACCTGAATACATCCTCTCCAAAATGATCCACAAAATGTTTAACAGTGTCTTGCTCTTCTTGTGTAAACCTTCCTACTCTGATAACGAGCACCACCGCATGGGGACCGGGTAAAATCATTTCTGTACATTTAACCATTTCATTTGCGATAGCTGCATTTGTGGTTCTAGTATCGAAAAGGCCCGGAGTATCGACCACAGTGATAGCTCGACCAAAACGATTTGCCTGTTCAACTCGACATTTTTCCGTCACTGACTCACCGGATGTAGCAGAATGAAATACATTTTTACCTAGAATGCAATTTCCGGTAGCACTTTTTCCCGCTCCCGTTTTACCAATTAGAAGTATTCTTCTTTCAGCGTTTTCAGACATGTTTGCTATTGGTGAATTTAATGTTGGCAAATCTGAAAAAAATACAGATCATGACACTCATGTAGACATATTTATCCTATCTCTCACTATTTCTGTAATGTTCATTCGACAATGCTGGTCACGTAGTAACCTAATATATTCCATAGCGGGTCAGGCTTGTACCATAATCAGTCAGTAGGATAGCAACGTCAATGACATCCGCTTGGTAGTAAACACGCCATATCTATCGCAGATATTTCAGTAAATATGTACAGAAGGTGGCGATATTGAAACAAAGTATCGATTTCCAGGGATGAACGTGCAATAAAGGAGAGAGAGAGAGAGAGAGAGAGAGAGAGAGAGAGAGAGAGAGAGAGAGAGTAGCCGATAAGTTAGCAGCTGCCAAAAATATATGTAGCTTACAAGAACCGATTTTACGTTCTTATTTGGTACTTATATTTATCGTTGTCTTACATTTAAAATTTCGACAGATCTGCACCATAAAACTAACGAAGGACAAACAAAGATGAACTGTCGGCACTAATTATAATTCGTTATATTCGTGTTAAACTTTCGACGGGTATAGACAGTAAAACTAACGAGGGACAAAGATGATATGTCGATTCGGCATATATTTGTAACATTCACATTTTAGTGTTAAAGTTTTGTCAGTTCTGTGCCGTAAACTAACAAGGGACAAGAACAAGGTGTTGATTCGGCACTTTGTGGCGAGCCTAGTGGTAAATTTTGGACATGACTTTGCAGTATGCTTACTGTTAGACGTGGCGTCATGGTCTGATATTTGCGGATTCTTGAGCCTGGAATACGTTGTAAATGGTATATCCCCAGTGTTTAGTTCATCACAATTCTGACAGTATTTGTCCTCCATATAGTTGAAATATTCACACTCATCACATTCCCAGCCTTGAAAAATACAACATGTATATGTTGAAGACCCATAGTTAAATGTAATTTTGATTACACACGTGGCGGGTGTAGCTAGCTAAACAGAAGGTGCTTACCCTTCCGGAGCACCCGGCCTCACTTACCTGGTGAAAGTTAGCGAGCTTCATCTAACTTGTAAGTTTTAAATTCTGGCTTGTGTTATAGACTGGTATGTTTGTTTATGATATATGCCTTTACAAGACATACAAATTGGTGTAACTTTTGTTGTGTGTTAATATTTGACAAAAATTAAAACATTAACGGCATATTCAATTGTAACCATAAATGCAGAGTAAAAAATAAATATTTATATAGGCATATAATTTTATAATCCTCTCAAAATTAACCATACATGTATATAATAGTTCTCGGTATGTGGCACAACCACGTTTTTCGATAGATCTTAGTTTGACCAAGGTTGTTAGTTCGCTTGATGATGGTCGATCTTTATCTCCGGACACTCCGATTTCCTCCAATATTCCAAAACTAACCGCCTCAACATAGTGAAGTGTAGCTGACTACAGCATAAATCATCATTTTTCCACCCACCACTGTATATACAAATTATATTCAAAAGTTCACATACCTAAGAGTTCATTATCTTTTACGTCATCAGAGTCCAATTCTCTACTTTCGCTGTCGTTTCTACGTGTATCACAAAACTCGCAAGTTGCTGTGGTTGTACTATTGAGAAAAGAACACCTTGTGCATTGCCAGGCTACACAAAAGTAAAGTTTTAAAATACAAACATTTGCATATTAAATGTTTAAAGGGTTAAAGTGCAAGGACAACAGTTCAGCTTGAATTTTGCAATTTCGAATTACCTTGACTCCTAGAAATGTGAAGCTGAGACCAACAAATTATCATTATTCCCGTACGATTTTGCAATTGAAGATAGCCTCCCCCCCCCCCCCCCCCCCCCCCCCAAAAAAATATTATTTAGCTACATGCTATGAAATAAACGTGTTAGTGGGGTACAACTAAAAAAAATAGCGTGTTAGCGTTGAAAGTGGGGTTAAAGAAATTGATCGTGTGTAAATCTGGTCGTATGACTTTTTTACCTGAATCCTCAAAATACGGGTTTTCATTCGGGTCATTCCCTGAAGCACAATCTTCATCATAACAGGTGCTTGTACTTTGATTTGTGGTTCCACACAGGTCACAGTAGCTTCTTTTTGCTTTGTTTACAAACGTACATGAACTACATGCCCAATCTGATATAATAATAATAATAATAATAATAATAATAATAATAATAATAATTTGCACCTGAAATAATAATAATAATAAAAATAATAAAATTTTGCATCTGAAATTTGTAACTTAAACGCGACAAAACATTACAAACGCACATCTTAATATAATTATGAATACAGTCAAACCTGTTTATTAAGGCCAACCTAAGGAACCAGTAAAAGTGGCTTTTATGGGTAGGTGGCCTTTATATACAGGTTCAAAAATATGATAAAAGAACAATTGGGATGCAATTCTACTGGCCTTTATTAGCCGGTGCCCCTTATAAAAAGGTGGTTTTTAAGGCAGGTTGGACTGTACTTATTATAGCAGTGTTCTAATATTAAAACAGCTATGGTAAGCCCGTGTCGTATGTGGTAGGTCGTGGATTCGAAACCCGGTCGAGTCTAAACACGACTTAAAAATATGCAGTGACTGTTTTTTTTTTGCCAAGCTATTGGCATTTAAAAATGAAAATCACGGGGTCTTTCGGAAGAGACCTTAAATATTAATGTCCCGTGTCAAGACAGGCGTTTAAGAATTCTCCCTGTACATTTTCCTGAGCCCACTGCAAAGGTCAAAATTCCTGCAACTTCACCTACAGCTGGTGACGTCTCGATATAATGAAATGTTATTGCCTGGGACTTGAAAACTCATTCAATCAATCTAATATTAACGCCTTGTTGCTCAAGAAATGAAGCAATTTGAAGTGCAGCTTTAAAATGGAGGATCATATAATTTTAATCGCAGAACGTAAATGTTTATATCTAATCACTTGCCCATTGTTGTAGTGAAAAACGTCTACAAACTGCAATACCTCTCCTTATTTGTTTCTTTAGCGATTAATAAAACCTAGCAAAATAAAACAAGTTTTGTCAATTTTAAAATACGCAAACCGCCAAACGATTTAAAAACAGTTGACGGTAATAATAAATCAAGCCAGTTCACACGAATCACCACAAATCTTTGAATGTGCTGGCAACAACTCCAACAAAATATGTATATTTAGCCCAGTGAAAATACATAATTATGGGGATAAAATCAATTGAATTATGGTATAAGAATGTAGATCTTATTAAATATGTATATTAAGTGTTACTGTCACATATAATTAATTCTCACTTTAAAAGTCATTATAAACATTTGATTATTTAAAAAAAAATAAAAAAAATAGGACACTGCGTTGTCGTAACATAATTAAATAAGTCCATAAAGTAAACAAACGAGAGAGAGAGAGAGAAAGAGAGGTGTATTTAAACAATGACAAAAATGCGCATAATTTTGAGGAATGTGTGATCTTTAGTAAGACACACACACACACACACACACACACACACACATGTAGACGCGTACCTGTATTTGACCAAAACACAAGTGAAAATTCAGAATAAAACACAGTATTTTTCCTAAATGTATGTACTCACCTTAACGTGGAAATCATTATTCATCAGAACAGGACAGGTTTTTACTTTCGATTTGAATGGGAAATAAAATCGCATAATAAAAGAATTTCCTCATTCTATTAATAGAACATGTGAAACAGCTTATTTAAATAGATTGTACATTATACTTGTGTAGTTAGCAGTAAACAGAAGTCACAATACCGAAATGGAAAGGTAAAATCTCTCTCTCTCTCTCTCTCTCTCTCATTTGCTTTCAATTTGAATGACATAAACATCATACCTGTACTTTAAATTTGTGAATTTTCGTCTCAGTTAATTTTCCCGAGAACAACAGTTCTGATTAGGTGTTACTGGTTGTAATACAGTGAAAATACATTGATAAGTCGTATAGTTTTGCGTGCTTTTAAATATATAAATTACAATTTTGGTCCAAGCACTACTGATGAGGAATTGTATTCCGAAACGACCGCCTAGTGCTGTAAAATTAAAACTGGTATAATATTTAATTATAATTTTCGAATTCGACATTTCGTTGTAGCGAATCTAAAATGACACAGTCATGTAAATAGAATTATGTTGGTTGTTTATCGTTCGTGTTTAAAGATAGATGTTTCCTAAAATTTCCCCAACTTCACTAAATGGATAATAAAAATTTCAGACAACTCTCTCTCTCTTTCTCTCTCTCTCTCTACATTACCAACAACTTTCTCCTAAACATTTTATTAAATTTGCTTCAGAAGTCGTTATCTCTCTGTTCTGTATATAGTAAAACTTTGTTATAATGCCCCTCGATAACTTTGCCACCTCGCATATTGCCACGCTATTTCAAAGTCCCAAAATCCATTTTGTTTATGTATTTCTTTATCCGCCTCCCCCAATGTATCGCCAAAACCCTTTAGACGCCAACATTTGACTGAACAAATGGTGAATGATGAATCAAGGTTTTACTGTACAGCTATCCTCTGTGCATGTGGAAATTAAAGATCACACAATAACATTTGTTTTATATGCATCAATCAATATTATGCATGTATACATAATTGCATTACGCAACAAAATGGTTTTTTTTCAACTTGCTACCAACTGCCTGGAATAACCAGTTTCATAAATAGTAACAACAAACATGATAGTATTAATCAATAATACACTTATTGTATTTGCACGCGAGATTGTTTGAGAAAACGAAAGAGAAACATCCAGAAAAAACACACGCACACGCGCTCGCGCAAATACAGAGAGCGAGAGAGAGAGAGAGAGAGAGAGAGAGAGAGAGAGAGAGAGATTTATTTATTTGACATTCCAAAATTCCATGTTTCTTTCATTTTCTCATTCAATTTCGATTTATACGTGGCGGTTGTAGCTAGCTAAACAGGAGATACTTACCATTCCGGAACATCAAGCATCACGCCCCTGGTGGAAGTTGACGTGTTTAGCATAATTTGCCAGTTGTTAAATTTTTCCTTTGCTTTGTGATTAAAATAAGACATGGATCGGTATGTTTTTCTTTTACTGATGAACATTTAACTCTGAATATAACCGATTTACCATCAACTTTTTCATAACAGCTTATTTTTACGATAAATTAACTAATGAAAAATTTATTAAATTTCATTTAGGAGTTGTTATTAAAATGAAGATGTAAGCTTTGCTAGAACGTTAAGTTGAAAGTGTATATGAGTGCCTGAATCGTGTCTTTGTCTTATACGTTTGGAAAAAATGTTATAAAAATAAAAATATAAAAAAGTTTAAAGTGTATTATAAAAATAAAAATATAAAAAAGTTTAAAGTGTACCAGCAGTCTGTTAATTATAATTACAACATCACCAAGCATTTAAAGTTACTAAGTAAATCAGGATATTCCAGATTCTGCATGCTGTATACATCTATTCAATATTTTAAAGATCCTACAGTAACATTTTGTTAATTATGCATAAATCGATATTATACATTGATTCATTCTCATGTTTTGTATTACGTAATAAAGAATTTCTTTTTCAAATTACAACCAAGACATACATAACCAATTTTATAAAAAAGGTACAATTTTCTCCAGATTTTGCGTTATGTACACAACTATCCCCAGTTCAATATTCTTCATAGGTCAATTAAAGATCTACCTACACAAACACTTTAGTATAATTTGTTTTATGATGCATTAGTCACTATTATACAATTATTTATACTCATGTTTTGTGTTACGTAATAAAGTATTTCTTTTTCAAATTACAGCCAAGGCCTACATATCCAATTTCATAAAAAAGGTACAATTTTTTTTCAGATTTTGCGTTATGTACACAACTATCCCCAGTTCAATATTTTTATATGCCATTTAAAGATCCTACAGTAACATTTGTTTAATTATGCTTAAAATGATATTATACATTGATTCATACTCATGTTTCGTATTACGTAATAAAGTATTTCTTTTTCAAATTACAGCCAAGGCCTACATATCCAATTTCATAAAAAGGAACAACGCGTGACGATTTTAAATCGATAGATCTAGTACAATTATTTTATTTTTAATTGCACGCAAAATCAGCGAAAGTATATTATTCATTTATGAAACACAGAAAGAAGGAGAGAGAGAGAGAGAGAGAGAGAGAGAGAGAGAGAGAGAGAGAGAGAAGGAGAGAGAGAGAGATTACATTTGACGGCCAAGACATATATGTTCTTTTCATTTTTATTCTCATATTTTATTCCGATTTTACACCTGACAGGTGTAGCTAGCTATTCTGAGAGTGCTTACCATTCCGAAGAACCTTGTTTTACTTCTTTGTTGAAAGTTCACTTCTTCAACTTAATTTTTCAATGTTCAAATGTTCTGTTTTGCTTTTGGAATTGTGAATTGAACATGGGTTGGTTGCTTTTGTATGAATAAGTACTATCATCGTATTAATTGTAAACGCATTTGTAGTTTCATCAGATTATTTGAATTTCTGCAAGTGCAAAACCCTCAGTTAAATACAGTCCAACCTACCTTAAAGGTCATCTCTATATAAGGGCCACCTGCTTATAAAGGCCAGTAGAATTTTGTCCCCAAACGTCTTTATTCGTATAATTTATACCTGTATATAAAGACCAACTGACCATAAAGGTCACTTTCACTGGTTCCAATGGGTGACTCTTTTAGACAGGTTTGATTGTATACTATATTTTATATATGCCAATTAAAACTACTCACGTTTTGTATTACGCAATATAGTATTTCGTTTTAACCTAAAATAACCAATTCTATCAATAGATACAACGCACATTTATACCAATCTTTAACGAAAACAATCAAATAAATTTACACAAGGTGATATCTACCCTCTTATATGTAAAAGTTAATAAAAATAATTATGTAAATTGTGTTATACTTTCGTATTTAACATAAAAATGAAGTGCGGGTTTATATTGAATTTCTAATACATAGATATGAGTCATTAATAATTTTCCATACAAACAAGAAGTTACCTTATATTTTCCATTTTACTAAATTGATAGATCTATTTACTAATAACTCTCTCTCTCTCTCTCTCTCTCTCTCTCTCTCTCTCTCTCTCTCTTAAAGGAAAGGGTATTAATCTGCGTATTTTGTGGAGATGAGAACACTTTCCAGCTGTTTGCTGTAACAAAATATATTTTTGTATGGTACCTTTCATTGTTGTTGAGCTACAGACTACAGGGGATTTCAATAAACTCCAACACTTATAATTTACAAGAAAAAAAGTTCAAAAATCGTAACATAAAACTGATGATCAGTGATATAAAAGTTTATTCAACGACGATTATTCTGTTTACTTTTAACAAAATGCAAAATGATTAATGACATTGTTCAGAATTCGGCTTAAAATTAGAAATACCATTTAAAGAAAACTACAAGATGTAAAGTGTTTTCAATTGTAGCAGCAAAGTAAGCTTGGATCAAAACATCTATATATTTTTACACCCAGATACTAATAAATAATATAGCAATAAAATAGTTTATTATAGTGTCACATATAAATCAACTGAACACAGTTGACACAATGTATCCCAGATTAAAATCCAGCCAAACTATATAGGCTTATTAGAAAATTATAGACAATATATAGGAAATTCAATGGCAAACTTTAAAATATAGACAGTAAAAAACGTAAACCTTATAAAATTATTACTAATGAAGTAAACATATTTTTTTTTTAATTTATACTATGAGTAGACTGCTAAAAAAAGACTAAAGTGAAGAACATTATAAGGGCACCCGATTCTATAAATAAAGACAACGTATACCGTAAAACGAATGCAAACGTTGTTGTACTTTCGTATTTAACATCAAAATAAAGTGCGAGTTTATATAGGATTTTAGTGGGATGTAAATCCAGCGTTTTTACACATGTGTGATTTTTCTGTCTCACCCTAGAGTTGAGACAGCCTACATGCTGTGCCTGAATAAACAGCTGTTTACTGTGAACCTAGAAGCTTTTAATTGATTTTTTAAAGGAATTACGTGTGAAAATGAATCAATTCCTACTTATCATATGAGATAAGAGAAATCTCATAAGGTTCGAATCAAGGCCGTGTCTGACCCAAGACTTGAAAGTGTTCTGTTCGCCAAGCGCTCGGCATTACGAAATGACAGTCACGGTTCTTTCGGATTGAAACTTAAAATAAATGAGGTCCCGTGTCACGGTAGGTGTGGCACGAGTAAGAGCCTTGCTGTATAATGCCATATCGTAAAGCACAGGGAAAATTTCTGTACGTTCGCCTATAGCTGGTGACGTCTCGATATAAGTAAAATATTCTTGACTAGGACGGTAAACACTATTACTAAACTCAACTCCTGTGTTTCTGCATAGGATTCTTAAACTATATACATGTACAATATTTGTCGTATTATGCATAAGATCATGATTATAAAAATACTCACATTTTGTATTACGCAACGTATAGTGAATATTTATACTTTCGTTTCCAACCGTCCGTCATTTCTAAATATATACAACTCAATGTAGATTCATGTAGAATTATAATAGTGATAATAGGTTTAGATAATAATATGAAACCATGTCATACTCATACGCTCTAATTTTTGTAAGTCTCAAAACTTTAATGGTATAGTATTACAAATAATAATTTAAATGTAGACTAGTAAAATATCTGCATATACAGTCACACCACAATGAATATTACAAATATAAATGGAGTAATCTTCAAACTGCTGTAAACGTAAAAAAGTGTAAATATGTTTAATTTTCATTATACCGTGTTTCATCTGTAGTTGAGTGATTAAAGGTTTCAGTATCCAACATGTCATATTTTTTTTACGTCACCTTCTTCTAAGTTCCGATCATTCTCAGTTTTAATTTTACATATGATGGGAGTCGCTTTTTTACATTCAACTACCCTTCCAGAGCAACCGACCTCACTTCCATGGTGGAAGTTGAAGTGTTCAATTTAACTGGCCAGATTTGTCTCTCCTGTGGGACTGTATCCAGATTTGGATTAAAGTGTAATTTTGCAAGGCTAATTGCAGACTTAATTCATTTGTAGTGGATGGGAATGCAGTATTTGTACTCTGACAAATGCACACACAAATCATAAATGTGACGCCTGTGGTGCTGAAAGACCGGAAACTGCGCAACCTGGGCCGTGTTGTAATGACCAAAGTGGTAAGGGCTTTAACATGTTTAACTATGAAATACATTTAACTCTACAAAATAGAGTTTGTTGCACGATATACTTTAGGAGAATGACTATTTCTTGAATACATCAGATACCTTATTATAACTGGGTAATCATCTAAACGAAAGTATGGTCATCAACAGCTTATTTGATGAGTGTATAACAGATGACCAAGGTACCATACTTGTATAGTATATACATTTTATTCTACGTTTTTTATTCCTTAATCATCCTGCCTAATGATATAGTCTGCACTTAATGCAGATAAGCTAACATCACATCCTATGTGTACATGTGTTATATTTCAATGTTTAGTTTTTTTTATTAAAATCGTTGATAATTTAGATAGAAGCTAGATAGTCTTTTCAATGCTAATGAGTTATGCAGTATATTTACACTATAATGACTTATTTGTGTATAAGAATGACTTTTTGGTATTTCGTTTACTACGAAAAAATACAACAAAAAAAAAAATAAAATAATAACGGAAAAAATAACATTTTTAAACCTTCTATGACATCTTTAACGACATTATCTAGGTAAGCAAAAAGCCTAGGATTTTCTCAGGATTTTATATCCGTCTTTTTAATGAGTCTTTTCCGAAGCCGCCACAATAAGTTACACTTATTTCTATATCTCTCCTCTTTCAATACTGTTACATTTCTACTTTTACTTTCAGGTTGGAGTTGCCAATTGTGTACATTCCTTAATAAAGGTACAGAAGACATCTGCGCTATATGTAACTCTCCACAAACAATTGGTACTGATGGCCCAACTAATGTACAGGCTTACCTAAATAAAGGTTAGTACTGTATAATACGTCATGTTGTATCGAGACTTCACCCAGTTATGAGTGAAACAAATGTGTACTTATGACCGTCATTGCAATATTGTATTATGTATCCAAATTACTCTAGATACATTTGGTGTCTCATACTTTCATGTTGCTTTCAATCTACATTTTAAATACACACTTGGCGTGTGTAGATAGGTAGACAAGAAATATTTACCATTTCTGAACATCGGATCTAACTTTCCTGGTAATTGTTAAACATTTAACTTAATTTTCCAGTTTTCAAGTTATTAAATGCACTCAGGCATCGATTAGTATTAATCAATACCAATATCATCTTGAACACTGGGTATCTTTTGGTACTGGATGTTCTAGTACTGCAAAATGGAGCGAAGTATTAACTAAGTTCAATTTTGCCCCAGGTGTGTGTGTGTGTGTGTGTGTGTGATGTTTTAAATTTTTCATTTAATTTTTTATTTGATAGGTGCGAGACCACTGCCTCAAATTCTGGACAATGGACTGACAGAAGAACTTCGCATTGTGATAATCGGTAAAACAGGAACCGGAAAAAGTGCAACAGGAAACACTATACTCGGGAAAAAGGAATTTGAATCCAAAGTCTGGGGTGCGTCCGTGACAAATAAATGCAAACTTGGAATCAACAAAAGATTCGGTCGTAAAATTGTCTTGGTAGACACTCCTGGACTTTTTGATACCGGAATGACCAATGAACAAGTTACAAAAGAAATAGTTAAATGCATAGGGATGACCGCTCCTGGACCTCACGCCATTTTGTTGACTGTCAACATTGGTCGATTTACAAAGGAAGAACAGGACACTGTCAAACATTTCGTAGATCATTTCGGAGTTGGAATGTACAATTATCTTATGGTGGTCTTTACAAGAGCAGACGATCTGGAAAATGAAAATGTGGCAATCGATGCCTACGTCAGAGGAGGGCCCCAGCCATTGAAAGCGATTTTACATCTCTGTAGCAACCGGTATATACCGTTTAACAACAGACTGACAGGCGCCGACCAGGAACACCAAGTTAAAGGGTTAATCAGCATTATTGATGACGTAGTGCAGAGAAATGGAGGTTGTTGTTATACCAATGAAATGTACCAGGAGGCTGAGAAAACACTTCGCAGACGAGAAGAAGAAATGAAGAGAAAACTCCAGGAAGAGAAAGAAAAAAGATTGAAAATATTAGACTCCAATTGCAAACCGAATTCGACAAGAAATTTGAAGAGGCGAAGCAAGCACAAGATCAACTAGCCAGTGAGATAAGGGAATATGAAAATGAAAGGCAGCGAGAAGAAGCTAGGGCGAACGAGATGAAAAACCAGATTTCAGAATTGAAAAATCAATTACAGGACTGCAAACAGGAGGAGCAAAACAGGAATATGGAACGCGAAAGACAGCTTGAAAATATGATAAAAGATATGGAGAAAAGGCACTTGGAACAACAAAAAGCGGCAAATGACAGAGCCAATGACGAACGCATAGCACAACTACAGAGACAAATGGAGGAGAATGAACGTAGACGGGAAAAAGAAATTGAAGACATGAGAAGAGAAAACGAACGCAGGGAAAAAGAAATCAGAGAGGAATACCAAAGACAACAAAATAGTTCGGTTCTGCGAGATGATAATAGGAGAGGATGCGAAAAAGAAACTGATGCGCTTTCTATGCTTTGGACTGGCATTAAAGGGGCCGCTAAAGCAGTTGTGAATACGGTTAAGAAATGTTCCATTATGTGAACTAATTCTACGTTGAAATTTCTCGACATTTTCTTCGCAATTTTAACTCGATGCCATTAGCTTAGCGTCATACTTCTTATATATATATGCTATTTTTATTGGACAAAGAAGCTCATGAACGATACGTGAATATAAAACGTTATATCTAACTTGGCTCTGACTCTAACTCTTATGTTTATGTCTTATATTTACATATTTATTATTTAAAAATAATCATAACTGTATCAGCAAATAATATTATTTCATTTCGTTTCGACATGTATCAATCACAACTGGATATTTTTTAAATTCATTTGACATAGTAACAAATGAAAGATGCATTTGATATATAAAGTGAAAATATGTCTAACTGGGCAATGATTTCTAAGATCATGTCTTGTATTTACAGATTGTCATTTAGAAAAATAGTTGTATATGTATCAGCAAAGAATATCCTTACATTTTATTAAGTTAATACCAGTTACCAATGGATATTATTCAATTCCTTGGACATATGCATTCATTTTTGCAACTAATGCCACACTACAGATTCAATATTTAAAAAATGTCTATAGCTATATCAGCAAAAATGCTAATTCATTTTAGCCTACTAAAGCCTATCAGAACAGAACACGTGATTAAATATTATACATTAGCTTCACACAATTTTGTTACTCAGTGCAAGCCAGAGATTTCATTCAAATGCTTTTATTTTTAATTTGATGTTGATGTAGGTTAATAAAATTCTCAATTATTGAAAAGTTGTTTTGTTTACATCTTTTGTTAACACCATTTTTCTGATTTTCTGATCATGATGTAAAAAGATTTCAATTAAGTATTCCTGGCAGTTAAGTTTATCACTTATTACTAAAGCTGTTCCCTTTTTTAAGCACTGGACGGTTTCGGACTCTAATTCCAAATCAGTAGCGCTTAAAGAATATACAGTCCTGATGATCAATAGACTGACTAAAACAAAACAATGAATTACCCAATGTATATAGTGTGTCAGCGATATTGTGGCAGAGTGTTTATAAACAAGGACGAGTCTATATTATGTATATAGCCTACGATAGGGATATATTAAGGCGGCGTTGACAAATGAGCGCATGAAGGCGTGAATATACGTATACGACAACGCGGTATTATAGGTAAACAACATTGACCTGTCTGTTTGACCTTTAATTTAAATATTCATTATGGACAGGTAAATGTAAGTAATAGGAACCATGGGGGTATATTTCGTCTAACTGATGTGAACACTAATCACGGGCAATGTGTATATGTATTAACTGCGAAACCTAACGCTTCCCATATTAGATGGCATCTCCTATATGAATATTCCTAATGAAAGGTCAAACGGAAAGGTCAATGTTGTTTACCTATAATATCTTTTGGTGTATAATAAACTTGCCTGCGTTTATAAACACTCTGCCACAATATCGCTGACGGACTATACTAAAAACTAACAAAACAACAATACCGAATAACTTAATACTTAAAACTTAACTTAATACTATATTAGGACTATTGAGTATTAAACTCTCAATCACTGACAAAATGGTATCCAGTAGGACGTTTCAAATACATTTTATAGGTCCCAATACGATAATAACGTAATGCATGAAATCACAATAAAAAATACAAATCATGGCAAATTAAGTTAAACACGTGAACTTGCAGGGTAATCAGGCCAGGTGCTCCGGAAGAATAAAATAAAACACACGAATTTATTAGAATATTGTTTTTTATATGACACTTTTATTGATGCATGGATTTATATCTTTGACTTGAAATAAGTGGTTGAAGATAGTTGCTGCTCTAAAACAACCACATACCTTTGATTGTTTTATTAGTCCAACAACTATAACAAATCTAAATATATTTGCATTTCTTTGCGAATGCAAACTTAGTAAAACGATGTAACCTTTTTACGGTTGTGTCTCATTTATCATCAAAGCATTTAAACTTATAAGTTAACTGGAGGTATAAAGTAAAATTTACAAAAAACCCTGCGACGCATTTTTTCCCTTTTATTTAGGACGCTCTATAAGAAAGATGACTATGTGTATTATCGTTCTATTAATAGTACACGCAAAATCATAATATATTAAGGTTGGTTATTTGGTTAAATGGTGTTTAACGTCGCATCAGCAAATTTTCAGCTATTAGAGACCATAACTATTTTATTAATCTCTATGGATAATTTTTTGACAATTTAGTGTATGCATGTAAAGTGAGAGTGTGTTGTGTGGTCTGCCTTGTACTAGCGCGCACTCAGGACGACTGTAATGTGCTAGCTCACGAAGTCAGTACGCGGCAGACAAGCGTATCACTCACCTCAGTCCATTATACTGATGCCTGATAAACCAGTAAAGGCCAACGGCAACGACAATAGACTTTCCCATATGTGTTCTGAGCGGAAGTCAAACTCACAGTGGTGAGAGACCCTCTATATGTAGACTGACGTCTTATCTATTAGGCCACCGTGGCCTCTTTACATATTAAGTATACCAGGAGAATATTTTTATATGTATACGCTATATATGCGTAGGTAAAATCATTGAAATTTATTAAGATCAATATTCTGCATGAACCGTATTCCATCAATACTTAAACGTAACGCAATATAGCATTCAGTTTGTAACCTACTGCTACGACCTGGAATAAAAAATTCTATTAATAGGTACAACACACTTTTATACTAATCTGATGACAATTATAAAATAGTTTTCTGTATACGTGATCACATCTTCCCTCTAAAAAACAATTATTATAATAACAAGATGAAGAAGAAAAACAGAGAAATAGAGAAAAATGATAAATTGAAAATGTAACGAAATGCATAGAATCTTGAGACGTTTTATTATAAATGAGAGAGAAAAGTGAAAACAAAACAGCTAGCTCTACATTACTTTCAGAAAAACCCGATTCTAAATATAGAGATGACGAAGTTTTATAACAAAAGTTTTGTATTTATAATATAAAGTCATTGATCGAAATTAAGTACTTTGTCAATAAACAAAAACAAACATACCAATGCACGTCCTTATCACAATCCCAAAGCAAAGTAAAACATTGAAATTGACTAGTTAGGTTAATCACGTTGCCTTCTTGTGTCGAATTTAAACGGATGAAAGCATTTATTGTTTATAACTAAAACCATTATTTTTTATAAAAAAGAAGTTGCATACGACATGAATAGGTGTATGCTTGGTATTAATATACGAGTATAAATGCTCGCTCTCTCTCTCTCTCTCTCTCTCTCTCTCTCTCTCTCTCTCTCTGTGTGGTTGTGTGTGTGATTTTAGGTCTTCATTTAATGAAGTTACTCAGCAAGTTGTTAATCAAAGGTACTCAGCATGTTGCTATTTATAGATACTGTGCTTTCCCAAAAGTAAGATCATGTTTTATCTTTAGTAAATACGTATGAATACAGGTGTATTGATTAGAATGTTAATACGCACAACTTGTTTCTATTTATAGCTACAGGGGTTTTCCCAAATAAAACCAAATCTTGCTTTCACATAAGTCATTGATATACACAGTCGTAAACACGTTTAACCACAGGTGTACTAAAACGTTTTTGTTCAAAGATATTTCATAAAAATGGATTCATATTGTAAGTATCTTGAAGCTGTTTTATATATTTTTAAACGATGAAAATAATCTTAACTTTTATAACTGTAAATCACCTTTTTCGCGATATTAGCGATCTGTACAAGAATCGCAAAAATAAAGTGGCCAAAATGAAAAATCTTAATTGGGTAAATTTCAAGTAACTAGATGAACATAATATTAACATTTAAATCAGTTGCTATAAGATAAACCTTCTGTAATTACGGGCTTCCACATGGGATAACGCGAAAATTTCATGTTGCGAAATTGTTTTCATTATGGAATCGCAAAAAAGGTGCCGTAAAATTAAAGTGATTTACAGTAATAAGTTTCTATTTTATATGAATCATAAGTGGGTAAGTACTTGTGTACTAAGATCTATCTTATTATTTAAGTCAATATCCGTAATGTACTTTTTAGTGGATAAAAATTGGAATAACAAATACTTTTTGTATATACTTTACCTCTAAAATACAGGATTTTAAAGAAAACGTGGATGACGTTTTAAAAACCACACAACAAACACGGAGTATATATCCTCATATGAGTTGTAATAATAAATAAATAGAATTATTAGAATTGAAGTGTTTCTATTATAAAATTTTACCCTTGAGTGATTTTGTATTTTCCTCACATCAGTCTTGCATGTTATTTTAAGAATTATTTTTATTATAATTGAAAACATCAATAGTATATATATATATATATATATTTACTATATACAGTATCTAGGTTGGTTGGTTTGATGTTGCTTAACGTCGCACAACAATTTTTCAGCTTTTCGCGACGAGAATCTTTATGGATTATTCTATGAAAAGTCCGCATATGCATGTAAAGTGCGAGTGTATTGTATGGTCTGCCTTGTACTAGCGTGCAATCAAGGCGACTTTAAGGTGTTAGCTCACAGAGTCAGTCGCCGCAGACAAGCTTACCAATCTCCCAATCACAATATACTGATACCAGGTGAACTAGTAAAGGCCAACGGCAAGGAAAATTCACTTTCTCACATGTGGTCTAGGCAGTACTCGAACTCGCAACAGTGAGCGACCCTGGATTTGTAGACTGACGTCTCATCCATTATGCCACCGCGATCTTCTATGGAAATTAGGGATTTAAAAGCTCAAGAAACGTTAGGTTCGATTCTTTCGACATTTGTTTTAATAAATTGGATCGTAAATATTAATATTAACGAACAAAGTTGAAATAATTATGAAATATTTTAGACTGCTACTTCCTCAATCCTTTTATTTTCAAAATGTCGTTAAACTAAATGTAGATGTTTGTTATGATAATATATATCATAATAATAACTAAGCCATGTTAACTGTGTAACCACGTGTTCTGTTTACTTGCATTACATCTACCGACTCACTAACGTCGTCTACAGTATATATATGACGTCACACATACATCATACACCATACGTCACATCATACACACATCTATACAGGCACCATATCACAACAATGTTATTTCCTACTTTTTTATTTTCTTTTTAAGTTTTTTTTGTCCTATTTGCTATATTTTTATACCTTTTTTGCTAAAAAAAACATGAAATTTAATAATAAATTGGTTCCAATAAAACAAGATATGCTTAATGTTAGCAGGATAAAGAATTTTTAAATAATCAGCATAATATTTACGTAAAATAGATAAATACTCCGCGTGATGTATTAGTCCAAAGTTCGACATACCCAGGTCTCAAAGTAAAGTTGGAATGCTGTCTGCTTTTGTAAGTCATTAACTAAAGTTGTAACTGTGTTTAAATAAATAAGATAAAGTTAAAATAGGTAAGATAAAACTTCAGGTTTCGTAATCAATATTTTTAGATAGGTACGTCAGGTATTTAATGAAAACTTCCAATTTCCAATTTACCTGTAATGGTTTCAAAATATGACATTCGATCTTGTGTGAATTCATAACACTGATTAGTTCAAGAATTGAGATTTTACAAAATACACTGAAGATAAATCACTGGGCGAAATATCACCTTTTAATGTAGTCAAAAGGTTAATAAAAGACCATCTTTTGTAAAGCTTTCATTGTCTTTTGATCACATATCCAACTTTTTGGAAAGGTGTCGAAAAATGATCTTTTGTATACCTTTTGTAATTTACAAATGGCTCACTTTTATCACATATTGTTCAATAAAATTTCACCTTTTTTGACATTTTAGCCTTCCAAAAGTTTATCTTTGTAGGCCTTTTTATATTTTATACATCACATTTTGACCTTTTGTGGCATACCTACACCTTTTGATTTTCCAAATATTACCTTTTGCTAACCTTTCAATAGATTTTATGCGACAAGAGTTGGACTTTTCTGATATATCCACATCTAATATATCTTTCTATACATTTTGTACAGCAAAATATGGCCTTTTATGACATATCTACATCTTTGGACCTTCCAAAAGATGACCTTTTCTAGGCTTTCTAAACATTTTGTACAGCAAAATGTGACCTTTCATGACATATTCAAATCTTTTGACCTTCCAAAAGATGACCTTTTCTAGCCTTTCTATATATTTTGTACTACAAAATATGACCTTTTATGACATATCCAAATCTTTTGACCTTCCAAAAGATTATCTTTCCTAGCCTTTCTTTATATTTTGTACTACAAAATATGACCTTTTATGACATATCCAAATCGTTTGACCTCCCAAAAGATTACCTTTCCTAGCCTTTCTATATATTTTGTACTACAAAATATGACCTTTTATGACATATCCAAATCGTTTGACCTCCCAAAAGATTACCTTTCCTAGCCTTTCTATATATTTTGTACTACAAAATATGACCTTTTATGACATATCCACATCTTTTGACCTTCCAAATATTATCTTTCCTAGCCTTTCTATATATTTTGTACTACAAAATATGACCTTTTATGACATATCCAAATCTTTTAACCTTCCAAAAGATTACCTTTCCTAGCCTTTCTATATATTTTGTACTACAAAATATGACCTTTTATGACATATCCAAATCTTTTGACCTTCCAAAAGATGACCTTTTCTAGCCTTTCTATATATTTTGTACTACAAAATATGACCTTTTATGACATATCCAAATCTTTTAACCTTCCAAAAGATTACCTTTCCTAGCCTTTCTATATATTTTGTACTACAAAATATGACCTTTTATGACATATCCACATCTTTTGACCTTCCAAAATATGACCTTTCCTAGTCTTTCTTTACATTTTGTACTACAAAATATGACCTTTTATGACATATCCAAATCTTTTAACCTTCCAAAAGATGACCTTTTCAAGCCTTTCTATATATTTTGTACTACAAAATATGACCTTTTATGACATATCCAAATCTTTTAACCTTCCAAAAGATGACCTTTCCTAGCTTTTCTATACATTTTGTACTACAAAATATGACCTTTTATGACATATCCAAATCTTTTAACCTTCCAAAATATGACCTTTCCTAGCCTTTCTATACATTTTGTACTACAAAATATGACCTTTTATGACATATCCAAATCTTTTAACCTTCCAAAAGATGACCTTTCCTAGGCTTTCTATACATTTTGTACTGCAAAATGTGACCTTTCGTGACATATCCAAATCATTTAACCTTCCAAAATACATGTATGACCTTTTCTAGCCTTTCTATACATTTTGTACTGCAAAATATGACCTTTCGTGACATGACCAAATCTTTTGACCTTCCAAAAAGATGACCTTTTGGAAGGCCTTTCTACACATTTTGTACAACAAAATATAACCTTTTATGACATATCCACATCTTTTGACCTTCCAAAAGATGACCTTTTCTAGCCTTTTTATATATTTTGCTGTACAAAATACAACTTTTTTTAACATATCCAAATATTTTGACTTTCCAAAAAGATGACATTTTTACGTTTTTAATAATAATCACATACATTTTGATGAATAATATTCCATTATAAAATTCAGTGTTTTGATATATCTATTGATGCATTATAATGTTACTACGAAAATCGGAAACACATGCAATTTTT
Source organism: Anadara kagoshimensis (assembly GCA_021292105.1). Taxonomy (NCBI): domain Eukaryota; kingdom Metazoa; phylum Mollusca; class Bivalvia; order Arcoida; family Arcidae; genus Anadara; species Anadara kagoshimensis. Next base: position 51,270,020 of record CM037874.1, read on the forward strand.
CGCCATTAACTCCAGTAAGCGCGCACACCATCTGATACTGAAAACCTGTTTATATATTAAATAATATTCAGGAAAGTACAATGTAGCCACACTTTCTTCACTTTGTATTATTCTTTCATGATCTTTTTGCACGATATCAATAGAATGATTACTTCACTATCTGTCATAGATTTGATGTCCGACATACATGTACTTGATTTTAAGAGTTGTTTCAGCGATGTGCGTTCTTTCCTCTCAAGAGTTAAAAGTGAACAAAATTGCCTGTTTAAATTAGATATAGAGATACAGAGGAAATGAGAACATTTGGTTAATGGCACATTACACAGGGGGGTTGTTATTGACCATCGAATTGTAACTCCTTACTGTCACCAAATAATGTTTCTGTTTGTGATGATATCAGACTTATTATCCGATCCTTACATAAATCTTTTTCTTTGTCTAGGTATGGAAGAATGATCAAATGTCTTCTTCCATATTATCATTATTATAAAAACATAAGTTACTTTGTATTAATTTGCTATGAAAAACATGAGTTTCAATCCAAATCTTTTATAAAATACATGTAGTAAAAACTGTTTATTAATTTTAATACATAATGTATTGTCACTGGCTTTAATTTATCAATTTGTAATAATGCCAATGATAATACAAACTATATGTACATTTTGTATAAACTATCGTTGATCTGCGAAGTTCTCCATTACATTCTGGACAAAAATAAAGTTAGCTTCTTGTCTCTTAACATGCAAATAGAGGTTTATAACCGTCGTATTAAAATGTTAATGTAGTGTTCTATTGTGTAAGTCATATAATAATAATAATAATAATAATATAATAATAATAATAACATAAAGTCACAGAAATATCTAAACAATGTTAGCAATTTGTATAAAATACATCACCTAGCCTTAAAAGACGTATGAAAAACTTTTAACATGTGATAAAAGATATAGACAAAGAATTATTAAATACCCGTAAAACAATAATATATTTTAACCTTAAAGAGTGTTCTAAGAAAATACCAACCTACCCACGAGCACATACCAGCCTATCTATTCAGACACGGGTTGTTCATCGAATTTACTGACCCAACAAAAACAAAAGAACCATTGCGTAATGTTAAAAAAAACCCAATTCATTATATATAATTACCCGACATTAAAGATAGTACATGTAGTATAAACCACTTAATTTTGTCATGCTGAGTTAGTGTAGAACTTTCTTATGAGCCAAACCTAATGAAGTTGTGGATTGATTAATCCTATAGTTTGAGTGAGCACTCACCTCAAACATGCTATATGTTATGATTCCGAATTTTTATGTATAAATTAGAAAATGTTTTTTATAAATGTCATTCTATTATAGATAGGTAAAGCTAGCTACTAGTAACTGGCTAATAGTAGAAGAAAAGTTAGCTACTAGTAGCTTTTCTAACAAGTATCTGACTTGTAGTAGCTAACTTTTCTCCCACAAGTAACTGGATACTAGCAGCTAACTTTTCTTCTACAAGTAGCTAGCTACTGGTAGCCAGTTACTAGTAGCTAACTTTACCTATCTTTCTATTATTTTTATTAAGTATAGATGGAAATTCGGAAAATTTGAATTGAATCTTTCACTCCAAGGATGAATGCGATTTTGTGTGGTATTTTTCCTACTAGACAAAGTTGCGAACAATGTGGCAAATTTGATTTCAAAACATCAGTTTTTAACTTCTTGATTTTTAATATTAAATTAGAAAATAGTGAAAATAGTCAAACTACATTTTTTAAACAAATATTTCTTTGTATATAGACCATCTGAATTTAATGATAGAATTTATTAAATCTAATTATATCAAAGCCTTATTTTCCGCTGTTCAGTTTGAAATAAAAGATGGACACTTAACGAGTTGTATGAGTTTTAAGCACCATTTACATTCGAATAAATTTCGTAGGTGTAAAATACATATCTGATGGTTCTGAGCCAATGTATTTATCCACTGCACCTTTCGAACTAAATTATATATGTGTGCGCGCGTGTGTGTAACAGGGAAAAACACCAGAAAAATTACTTTCTCATCGAGTGCCCTGCTTTAGGATCGAACCCGAACCTCCGAGTGAAAAGCGAGCGGTCTACCACAAGGCTAAAAGTTTCGGACCAGAAAGGCTGGCAGTAAATCAGTCTATAGCTATTATGCGACTAGCTCAGTTCCGCTACATTCCTCGATTTCCTACCTTAGAAATCTCGCCCACAACACCACGGCTAGCTCAGTCCCGCTACACGTGTGTGTGTGTGTGTGTGTGTGTGTGTGTGTGTGTGTGTGTGTGTGTGTGTGTTCGAGTCACCGTCAATAAAACAAACTTTTATTTTCCTTATTTTTTCCGAGAACCAAAATTGCAGTTTCAATATCTTTTGTACGAGGAGTTGGTGCTCGGAGTAGAACAAAGACAACAGCTCACCTGGACTGAAGGTCCAAGAAAGGTATAGCCGAACCAATATGAAAGAATGATCATTAATGTAAAATTTAAAAATAAGAGAAAAGACCTGGCTTATTCGAAATATTACGAAATTTGGAATCATAAATCAGCATGAATCTTCTTCACATTTGAGGATGCAATTAGAGCATTCCATAAAGGAAAATTGTTGCAGACAATACGTCAATCTGATTTTTAGAACACAAAATGCATTAATTGAAATGTTAATAAGAAAAACGAGAAATAGCTTGGAATTCCTATTTTATTAGTTAACCTCATAAGATACATTTCGATGTAATTTGTATTTATTTGATTTACAGTATATAAACAATTATTGGATCGCCCCGATGGTGTAGTAATAGACCGTATGCCTTGTAAGCGCGGGATGTTGTGCGTGTTTAAGCTAAAAATGTTAAAATGTGCAGTTTTCTACTTCTCGCATGACGTTTTGCATTCAGTGAAATGAGGAAACGAATAACTTAATCTTTGTCAGTAAAATGAACAGGAAGAACAGTATGATAATTTGAGACTATTCACGTAATAATGCATTAGTGGACGCTTGTCCTTAGGGAGCATAGAGTGCTCGCTCCATATGTGACAGGTCTTCGGTTTGAACCCTGACCGGGTCTACCAAGAGTTGAAAAAGTAGTTACTGTTCTTTCGTCAAGAACTTGGCATTAAAAATGAAAGTAGCGAGGTCATTCGGAAGACCTTAAAATCGATGTCCCGTACGCGTGTCACGACAGGCTTGGCACGTTAAACACCCCTTCCTTTACATTGTTCTAAGCATACTGCGAAGGTAAAACTTTCTGCCTCCTCACCTATAGCTGGTGACGTCCCTACGAACTTGCGCAAATTATGTGAAACTGTATGATATTAGCCTTGCTTTCGTCTGCAATAGCTGAAAAATTGCATTCTCCACTACAACATCAAAAACATCACAAACTGATTTTGATATTAGCGAACTTCGTTCAAGACAGCATCATTGAATAAAACACAATCGTATGACTTGTCAGAATTCTGAAATTTCATCATTCTGCTGATTTGTATACATTGGAATCTGATTGTAATAGTTTCCAACTGAATTGGAGTTTTTCATCAAAATGAAAACCTTTACACGTGCTGGTAAAGTATAGGCGATTGGGTATCAATTACATGTAGGTTACCGACCCGAAAAACAAAGATATATCCAGTAATAATATACAGTATAACTAACACAATATATTATAGTTTATAATGATATAATTGAATAGTGAATATTTAAAAAAAATAACTAGCTAGTAGTCTTGAATGTAAAAAATGATAGAAATTGTACCTGAAACTACCCCCTCCCCCACGGATTGTATAAGCGAATATTTGCGTATGAAAGCTTTAAATTTTGAATATTTGGTATTAATCCGGGACACAGAAGTGAATAAAGTTCTTCAAATTATTCTTGAATATTAAAAAATCTGCTTAAATAAGTGCCTATTGAAAATTTTAATGAAACCGACTTGATGAACAACTCAAATGAAACCGGAGATGACAAGATATTTCGCAATTCATATAGGTTTTAAGTGGTAGTTCTTATTCTTTAGCAATTTTCAAAGGTTTTTTTCTTTTATTTGTTACTGTCTAGTTATATACGCCTCTAACCCCCCTCCGAGAAGTCATCTGATCAAAGGTCTGCATAGAGGTGCTACATTTTGATCATTTCGATTTTACAAAGATTACACATTTTAAAGACTGTTGATAGATACTTCAATGTCTATCCCACGTCAAGTGTTACTTACACAAGAGCATGGATTCTTTGACTGAATGAATATTTTGCTTAAATCGAGACTTCGCCAGTTACATGCGAAGTTACAGAAAATTTGACTCTGCTAACGATATTTTAATATGAGGATTCTTTAACGTGCCACGTTAACCGCTGCACAGAACATCGGTTTTAAGGTCTTATCCGAAGGACCCTAATGACTTTTATTTCTAAATAACATTTTTGAGGCTTGGTGGGACCCGGACAAGGTTACACTCCCGCAATCTTCCACAATCGGAGCGTGCATTCTACCTTTTAGGTACCGACGGTCGTAGGTGGGTTTAAACCAAAGTCTGACCATGATCGGAAATCAGAAAGTGGCGAATATACTGTCCGAGACAGAAAGTGGAATATTAATTACGATAAATAATTGATATTTAACCGATCGAAGATGAGGTCACCAATAAGAAACACGCAAAAATAACGACTTATAAATGTTCTCGTGCATGAACTTCATATAGACTTGCGCATAGCCATGTTTTGGCTGAAAACGACTGTTCACTATATCAGTAATTCAATCTGGTGAACGTTTTAGAATCTGTAGTCGCTAATGGGTACACGTAAAACACCGAGTCCAACAAGGTGGTGGGGTTACAGTCTTAAAATTACACGGCAAGGACAAGAGACACCACATACAGTGCTTGTCATTATTATTCAATAACTATCACGGAGATATTATCCATGTTGAAAATTATGATATTACCTGTTTTTCATTTTGCTACATTTGTGACCAACATTTAATACATTTTTGACAAATTTATTACATTTTGTGGTTCGTTACTACATGTTTGGTATTATTTTGTTAAATTTGTGATAGGTTTTACATTTGTAAGTGTTACTTCATGTAGGGGTCACACATAGCTTTTCTCTAACAAGTAACCGACTACTAATAGCTAACTTTTCTTCTACAAGTAACTGACGACTGATAGCTAACTTTTCTTCTACAAGTAACCGACTACTAATAGCTAACTTTTCTTTTACAAGTAACTGCCTACTAATAGCTAACTGTTTTTCTACAAGTAACTGACTACTAATAGCTAACTGTTCTTCTACAAGTAACTGACTACTGGTAGCTAAATTTTCTTCTACAAGTAACTGACTACTAATAGCTGACTTTTCTTTTACAAGTAACTGCCTACTAATAGCTAACTGTTCTTCTACAAGTAACTGACTACTAATAGCTAACTTTTCTTCTACAAGTAACTGACTACTAATAGCTAACTTTTCTTCTACAAGTAACTGACTACTAATAGCTAACTTTTCTTCTACAAGTATCTGGCTACTAATAGCTAACTGTTCTTCTACAAGTAACCGACTACTAATAGCTAACTGTTCTTCTACAAGTAACTGACTACTGGTAGCTAACTTTCTTCTACAATTAACTGACTACTTATAGCTAACTGTTCTTCTACAAGTAACTAACTACTAATAGTTAACTTTACTTCTTCAAGTAACTGACTACTAATAGCTAACTTTTCTTCTACAAGTAACTGACTACTAATAGCTAACTTTTCTTCTACAAGTAACTGACTACTAATAGATAACTGTTCTTCTACATGTAACTGACTACTGGTAGCTAACTTTCTTCTACAATTAACTGACTACTTATAGCTAACTGTTCTTCTACAAGTAACTAACTACTAATAGTTAACTTTACTTCTTCAAGTAACTGACTACTAATAGCTAACTTTTCTTCTACAAGTAACTGACTACTAATAGCTAACTTTTCTTCTACAAGTAACTGACTACTAATAGCTAACTTTTCTTTTACAAGTAACTGACTACTAATAGCTAACTTTTCTTCTACAAGTAACTGACTACTAATAGCTAACTGTTCTTCTACAAGTAACTGACTACTGGTGGCTAACTTTTCTTGTACAAGTAACTGGCTACTAATAGCTAACTGTTCTGTACAAGTAACTGACTACTGGTAGCTTACTTTTCTTCTACAATTAACTGACTGCTTATAGTTAACTGTTCTTCTACAAGTAACTGACTACTAATAGTTAACTTTACCTTTTCAAGTAACTAACTACTGGTGGCTAACTTTTCTTCTACAAGTAACTGCCTAGTATACATTCATGTGGTTCGGTGTTCGGCAAGTGTTTAAAATCTGCTTTGTACTAATGAGCATTTACGGCGATTTTTGCCGTCGTTGGACATTTGGTCTGTAATTAATGTCAAAAACTGTAATCAGAGATCACTCAGTCTATATACTGGTACCAAACCCTCCCTGCACATTCCCCTGAACGGACTTCAAAGGTAAAAAATAATACTTTACCTATAGCAAGTGACCTCTTTCTTAACTGGGATGTAAAGCCCCATTCAATTAACCAATCAATCAATTGCCGATTCATTTATCATTATTTTGTTGGCTTAGTGTCAAACGTTCGACAGACCCGCACTGTACATTCAAATAGAATGCAACATAGACCATCATATACATAAGTACTTATATCAGGACTAAACCACTTATAATAGCTATCAAAGAAAAACAATAACTTGTAACTGCAGTAGCTTAGTTGGTAGAGTGCTCGCTCCGTCCGTGAGTGGCAGGTCGTGGGTTCGAACACCGACCAGGTCTGGCCCAAGAATTGAAAGTGGGTAGTCACTGTTCTTTCGCCAAGCACTCGGCATTCCAAAATGAAAGTCATTGTTTTTTTTCCGGATAAACAAGGTCCCGTGTCACGGTAGGCGTGGCACGATAAAAACAAACTGCTATATATTGTATCAGCGCAACACACAGGCAAAATTTCTGCACAATGACCTATAGCTGGCGATGTCTTGATATAAGTGAAATATTCTTCACTGAGACGTTAAACACCATTACTCGGATCAACTCAAAGAAAAATAAATATAAAATAATTTGTTATAATCGCTAATTTGCCTTAATTATATTAGTAAACGGCAACAGTAAATAATTAAATCATTATACTGTTTTTGAAAAAATTGATAGCTCTGGTCCCAGTTTCACAATCATTCCTTAGCTAAGATATTCTTTATCTTAAATTAAGCAAATTTTGGTAATTTCTTTTTAGAACTTTTGATAAAAAAAATTTCAAAACTAATGCAAATGTTTCAGTCTAGAATTGATCTTAAAAACGGCACCTTAAACTCCTGAATATCTAGGAAATTAATATAATTATAAAGATTTGCGATTTTGCAAAAAAATAAGTTAAGAAAATTTTTAGCCGAGAAATGATTGTGAAACCGGAATCTGGCCTCTTCAACCAGTAAACAAATATGTAGTACCAAATTCATTTTTAATTTTTTAAATATATTTTTATAAATGATTTTGTATGTTTTTTGTCTACATAGCGTTAACATTTTATTGAACTGATCTACAAATGAGGTTTTTTTTCTTGTGTTGTTAAAGTTAGCACAGAAGAACGACCACCGCAAATATATCCTACCAGATGTGTAATACCTCATAGTAACAAGGCTAAATACTATTATTATTAACAAGGCTAAGAAGGGGGTGGGGCTATAGCTAAACACTAAAATTTCTTATGTCATCTAACCAATTATACCACACTCTAAAAGTGACCCTACTGGAGTTAATACCATTTAACTACCTGTTCATTCAAATAAGCCATCTGTTGGATAAAAAGACAGGAAATTGATTTTATTTTTATTGTTGGTAGTATGCATTGTAATGCAATTTGAAAAAACACGTGTATAGTGTATATCGTATTAACTAAAATTTGAAATTTCCCTGTTTTTTACCAATTTAATACTGTCCTATATACTCAAATTTAGAATTTTAATATTGCACCTAACGCACAGCAAACGGATATGGTGAATTGCACATCCGTCTGTAACTTTTCAAAAACCTATTTGTCAATATCTTAAAGTCTTCAAACCAATGTACAATACTTATATCTCACATGAAATAGCTCCAGTTTCACATTCTGTAACTTGAAAGTTAACAAATTTCGACAATTTTTTTGTATTTATGGCTAAAATCGAATAAAAATGTTATAGGCTTGAAGTGATCTTCAATATGATACCTTAACTTTCCGAAAATTAACAAAATTATAAAGATGCGAAATTTACAAAATACAAGTTAAGGAAAATCTTAGTTAAGGAATGCTTTTGAAACTGGAGCTTGGGTTACTTCCCTGACATTGCAACGATTTTTTTAACGTTTTTAACGTTGCTGCACCCAATTTTGTAACAGTATTTACCCGAATGTCTATCTGCATGTCCCTCTGTCTGAACATATATATAAGACTCGAGATTTTTCATTTATCCAAATGTTTTGTGATATTTAGAACCTGTTGTTCTTAAATTGATTTAAATTTTATCATTATCGAACAAATAAAAAAGCGATCTAAATATTGTAAACTCAATGAGAGAACAATGGGAAAATGATTGTGTGGCAGAAAAAAATTGGATTGACATTTAAAAACTAAATGAGCCAATTGTCCCCTTAAAAAGTAATAAGATAAAATAAGAATATTATCAGAATAAATCAGAAGAACATCTCTATAGATCAAACTTAAAAACTTTACGCGGTGTGTGAATGTGAATGTGTATGTTTGCTGTCTGCCTTCATTTAAGCACTAATGGTGCTAGTTCGTTGATATAGAATATCTCGATTTTACATTACAGAGCCATCGGTAAACCAGTAAGAAACAATCACATCTAGTCTGACAGGGGATCGAACCCACAACCCACAATAGTAACAGAATTTAACTTGTAGACTGGTGTTTTAACCACACACCGCGGCCCCCGTATAAAATATATCAAATGTCGCATTTCTTGTTGAAATAAAAGAGAGAAAGATGTAAAAAAATAATAATAACGTTTTTGATGTGCAATGTTAAAAACACGTCAAATTATGAAAATCCGATACATGACGATTAAGTTGATTTTAAACAGATGACATTTGTGTTGTATCACAGATATAACAATTCGAAGTGTCGAAATATGACATTTTGTGTTGTATGAAAGGTATGCAAATGTGTCGAAATATGATATTTTATGTTGTATGAAAGGTATGCATAGGTGTCGAAATATGATATTTTGTGTTGTATGAAAGATGTCGAAATATGACATTTTATGTTGTATGAAAGATGTCGAAATATGACATTTTATGTTGTATGAAAGGTATGCAAAGATGTCGAAATATGATATTTTGTGTTGTATGAAAGATGTCGAAATATGACATTTTGTGTTGTATGAAAGGTATGCAAAGGTGTCGATATATGATATTTTGTGTTGTATGAAAGATGTCGAAATATGACATTTTGTGTTGTATGAAAGGTATGCAAAGGTGTCGATATATGGTATTTTGTGTTGTATGAAATATGTCGAAATATGACATTTTGTGTTGTATGAAAGATATGTATAGGTGTCGAAATATGATATTTTGTGTTGTATGAAAGATGTCGAAATATGACATTTTATGTTGTTTGAAAGGTATGCATAGGTGTCGAAATATGATATTTTGTGTTGTATGAAAGGTATGCAAAGGTGTCTAAATATGATATTTTGTGTTGTATGAAAGGTATGCATAGGTGTCGAAATATGATATTTTGAGTTGTATGAAAGGTATGCAAAGGTGTCGATATATGATATTTTGTGTTGTATGAAAGATGTCGAAATATGACATTTTGTGTTGTATGAAAGGTATGCGTAGGTGTCGAAATATGATATTTTGTGTTGTATAAAAGGTATGCAATGGTGTCGATATATGATATTTTGTGTTGTATGAAAGATGTCGAAATATGATATTTTGTGTTGTATGAAAGGTATGCAAAGGTGTCGATATATGATATTTTGTGTTGTATGAAAGATGTCGAAATATGACATTTTATGTTGTATGAAAGGTATGCAAAGGTGTCGATATATGATATTTTGTGTTGTATAAAAGATGTCGAAATATGACATTTTGTGTTGTATGAAAGGTATGCATAGGTGTCGAAATATGATATTTGTGTTGTATGAAAGATGTCGAAACATGATATTTTGTGTTGTATGAAAGGTATGCAAAGATGTCGAAATATGACATTTTGTGTTGTATGAAAGGTATGAGAGATGTCAAAATATGACATTTTGTGTTGTATAGAACACAGAAAAGGATGGAAATATGACAATTTCATGTGAATCAAAATATATAAAAGGTTTTCCATTGAAGTTTAAACAAAAGTTGGAAAAAAGAAAATGTTATATTTTGACACTATCCAAAAGATAATGAAATATTACCTTTTGACTATGACCAAAAGATGAAACATTACCTTTTGAATCTTCCGTACAATTCAAAATATGAAAGGTAACCTTTTGACAAACAAAAGGTATATAAAAGATTGTCTTGATAAAGGGCTGAACTTTTGTATACCTGTTGGCAATGACAAAAGGTGTCTAAAAGGTGTTATTTCGCCCAGTGAATGTATGTATCATGAACTGAAACAACTGCGTTTTGGATGCACATTTATTCTTTGTGTAGCATCTAACATTTGAAACTTTAGTGTATATTGTGTAACGCAATATAATATATTGGATTTAATCGTCTTTTACGGGCTTTAATAACAAATTATTTTAATAGGCACAACACACTAATGGCGATCAAAAATTAAATGATGCCAGTTTACATCCACCTTCTTAAACACCATAATAATGATAATAATAATAATAAGCAGATAAGAGAAAATGAAACATAACATCTGGTTTTAAATTTCTTAATAAAAAAAACTAATTTCAAAAGTAGATAAGAAAATATGAAGGCGTAAAGGCACAAAGAAAATAATACTTTCCTGTGAAAGAATGCATAAAAAAGTTGTAACTTCTAATTGTTTATACATGTAACATTGAATTGTTGATATTGATATTGTAGAAATTTAGATTAAGTTAGTACTCTCTTTCTCTCTCTCTCTCTCTCTCTCTCTCTCTCTCTCTCTCTGTGGCAAAGTGTAAACTGTACACTGGATTGGACCCTTGGACTGGATTGGACTAGGTTTAGATTGGTCTCGTGGACTGGACTGTTAGACTGAACTCATGGACTGGACTCTTGAATTGGACTGTTGTATTCTAGAACTTATTTTTCTTTGGATCATTTGTTATTGAACAAAGAGATTTCAAAATTTTATGTAAATCAATTACATTTGTAACTTTATTATTACATTTCATTTATGATTTTATCAATACTTACCACAATGTTTAATTTTCTCCTTATTATAATGTATCTTATTTTCAAAAGAAACTGCTTATCAGATGTCATATATTAAGTGAATGTTTTGGTAAGGTTTTTTTGACATTTAAAAAATCAACTTTGCTAGATCGGAAAGTTGAACGTTATGATAGGCCATGCCTTTGAGACATTGTTTCACTTAAAGCATGAACTGTAGAGATAACATCACAGCAGCGTAAATTATAATAACATGTATAAACAACAGCTGTAGAAAAATATACAATATCATAACATTACCACTGTTACTAGTAAAAGTTTTTAAATTTATGTTTCATGATCTTATATATCATAAAAATAGAAATATAAATAAGTTAAATTTAATCGAATTACTGAATTCTTTTTTTCAGTTGATTTTTAAATTAATTGAATAATTATCATAAGCGCTACTAGTATATTACAAAATAATGTAATTGTTAAAGAACCATTATGTATATTCTGTGGTTGTCAACATCTTATCTTTCTTAGTATGAATTTCTGAGGTTCTAAAGTTTTCCCATTTAAGACCAACAACCTGTAATCATTCCAGATAAAACATTAAGGAGTTTGTTAAACACAAACATCATTAAGGAGAAAACGTACAACCTTGTACCGCTTGTGTCATGTTTTAGATAAAGCAAACAATATGAAATAAATTATTACCATCCATGGTAGCTGTGATTCTCTTTGGGATACATATATAAAGAACAAACATCTGAAGTTGACATATTTAGTATTGATATAATTTGGTTTTCTTTTTAAATATTATTTTTGTAAAATGTAAGCCAATCTTTGAGCTCAGTCCACAATTCTAACCAAGAGTTCAATCCAATCCAACAGTCCACTCCAAGAGTCCAATCCAGTCCAAGAGTCCAATCTAAGAGTCCTATCCAATCCGCATTTTACATTTTGCCCCCTCTCTCTCTCTTTGCATATGTGCATTGGAGGGTGCGAATTGTAAATGTGATTGATTTACCGTTTCTGTTTATATTGCTATTAATAGCTATTACCATTGAGTACGTTGCTATTTATGTCTATCACGGTTTTCTACATAACTTAAATGTTTGATTAGTTGTTATTCTTTAGGTGTATTGAAATATACTATTAAACATCATAGGTGACACATGTAAGTGCAATTCTTAACTACACTGGAATATACGTGAAATTTTTATTTAAGTTCTATATAAGTTATATATAGCTATTACGAGGTTTCCAATTCAATTTCATCCCTACTATTATTATATACAGAGTAAAAACGTTAAACCACAGGTGTATTGAAAATAATCTGTTCAAAAATATTTGGTGAAAATGGATTCAAATCGTAAGTATTTTAACTTCTTTTTCAAAAAAATGAAATTAAATTGAAAATTAATAATTAATTTTGTATCTTGATATAACTTATTATTTGTTAATTTCTGTTGTCCAGACAACATGCATAATAAAGGTAATGGCTTAGAAAATTGGAACATCATAAAAATACATTCAACATTTTTTACGTATAAAATGGAAACTGAAGAGTGAGTTATATGACTATTCCCGTGTGGAAGTCGACATTTTTCTGTCAAATAACGCGAAATTCTGCTTGTTGTTCTTTCCATCTAGTTTTTTCTGCAGTGTTTCGCGTATAGCCCAAAAGTTAGTACAGCTGAATAAAAATGGTTGACGTTTGACATGTTAAATAATTTATCATTTGTAATAATGTCTGATTAAAATATACAATAACTTGATCGCATTATCGTGATTTAACAGATAGAAAAAAGTTCCATATCTAAACGTTCATATAATTGTAAACCAAGATTTTTTATAATCAAATATATAACATAACTTCACTGTTGAGTTGAAAAATGTTTATTAACATTCATTCAATTTTCTGCGTTTACACAGCCACTTTTGTGTTAACGTCTGCCACTTTCTATTTTCCAGCTTTACTGATGTATACTAATCTGATTTGGGTATCAGTAAGTTAAAAAAATTCGTGATTTTTTTGGTTCTGTCTTATTCTTACTTTCACTTTCAACTAGAGTTGTCATTTGTGCACATACATAAATAAAGACACAGACGATATTTGTGACGTGTGCAGTTCACCAAATAAAATGAATACCTGTAGTGCATAAAAAGTAAATTCTCGCCTTAACAACGGTGAGTATTGTGATATTTATCACGTTATCTCCAGACATCACCGATTATGAGTGAAAGTACCTAATATGTAATTCACAACATACAATGGATCTTATTGGCAAAAATATGTACATGAACAGAGGAAAATTAATTAAAATTAGTATCCGGAACACATTATATTTTATTGACAACAGTAAGCTCTAATTTTGTAGTTTAAGACATCACTTATTTAATAAATCAAGTTTTAAAATATCATAGTGCATTAAAGGGTTGTGTGTCTAGATCTGTTCGTAAAATGTGTTGTTTTTTTCTAGGTGCAAGCCTCCGACTACAAAACTCTAGAAATGTACATGCAGAAGAATTGCGTATTGTTATCATCGGAAAAACCGGAACTGGAAAGAGCGCAACCGGAAACAGTATTCTTGGGAAAAAGACATTTGAATCAAAGGTCTGCGGAGCTTCTGTTACAAATAAATGCAAACTTGGAATCGAAAAGAGATTCGGTCGTAAAATAGTTTTAGTGGACACTCCAGGTCTTTTCGATACTGAAATGACCAATGAACGTGTAACAAAAGAAATAGTCAAATGCATAGGAATGACCGCTCCAGGACCGCATGCCTTTTTGTTGACTGTCAACATTGGCCGATTTACAAAAGAAGAACAGGATACAGTCAAACATTTCGTGGACCATTTTGGGGACGGCATCTACAACTTTTTGACTGTAGTCTTTACGAGAGCAGACGATCTGGAAAATGACAATATGGCAATCGAATCGTATATCAAAGAAGCCCCTCAGCAATTGAAAGAAATTTTACAGCTCTGTGGCAATCGATATGTACCATTTAACAATAAGCTTACCGGAGCCAACCAGGAACTCCAGGTCAAACAGTTAATCAACATAATCGATGACGTTGTAAACAAAAACGGAGGCAGTTGCTTCACCAATGAAATGTACCAGGAGGCCGAAAAAACACTTTGCAGACAAGAAGAAGAAATGAAGAGAAAACTTCAGGAAGAGGAAAGAAGAAAGTTTGAAAAACTACAAAACAAATTAGACAAGAGATTTGCAGAAAATGACCGAAAAAGAGAAAAAGAAATTGAAAGTTTGATGATAGAGAACGAACGCAAACTACAAGAAATAAGAGATGAGTACGAACAACGACTAAATCCTTCGAATTTACGAGATGATAATAGAAAAGGTTGTGAAAAAGAAACTGGTATACTTTCATCGATTTGGACAGGTATTGGAGTGTTTTTTGAAGTAGCAAACGTTCTTTATCTCTTTCTACCGGATGACACGTACAGTACAGTCAAAAAAGCTATAACAGCTGTGAATTCAATTTTGTGATTCAAAATGAAAACTGTCTATTATTTACTGTTTCTGATATCCTGTTCTATTGGCTTTTTTTTTTTATTTATTTATTTTATTTCCATTTTTTTTTTTTGCATCTTGACAATTTTTTTCTATAATCACAATAGATACATGTACATACCTAATCACGTGTGGCTTTATTCATTTATTTGATTCTGAATGCATAATCAAAGTAAAGTTAATATGCGCTTGTCGTCTTTAGAAAGCCATTGTAACGGAAGATGTAGAAACTTGAACTTGTTGCATGTTTTAAATACATAATTATATTTATATACCGACAACCCATAACTGTGATCAGGAAATATGTATCATTATAATGAATCGGTTGTTAAATGATGTGCACTTTATATCATACTACCGAATACAGCGGTATCCGGTACAGTAAAAAAGCCTATAAAAATTGAATTCAGTTACAATGTATGTAATTCCGATTTCAAATCGATGCATTATTAACAATTATTTTATGTATTCTTCCGTGGTTTTTCCATATGTGACATCTTTTTTTCAAAAATCAATCTAGATACATATTCTATTTCTTATTACGTATCGCTTATCAAAATAAATGTGTCCTGTTCAATCTGTATGTACATTTCAAGTATGATTATTATAAAATTATTATTAAAATATTATAGATAGAAACCTTTTGTAACATAAAAATGTAGAACCTTGAACTTGTTGGATAACATGCAATAGTTTTGATGTTTTTAATAAATGATTACATTGATGTAAAGATCCATTAAATTGTGATCAAGATAATGATACCATTGTAATAAATTCAATAGCTGATAAAATGTGTTAATTATCGTAATCAGTGTAAATTCCAAATTTTCATAATCAAATTTTGCAGCATGCTAAGTATTGTATTATCAGAGTAGGTAATATTCAGACATAATATACGTATAATATTTGTGCTGCATCACCAGCAAAACTTTGTAACTAGATAATTAATGGACTGTTTGCGTGCGCTAAATTTATTGTCGATATTGTGTGTGTTAATAAAATTTTAACATTTAACAGGTATTTGTGTTTATATTGGCTACCATAATTATATCGATGGTGTAACTTGACCTTTTCTTTCTTATCAGTAGTATTAGTAATTAATATTGGGAAATTAAACAGACAGTACATTAAAATTTCAACCTGATGATAATATTTTTCTGGTAAATATGTTTTTTAATATAATCAAAAACAAACATACTAATCCATGTCCGAATCACAGTCAGTCTAGAACCAAAGTAAAAACTTTGGAACTGACAAGTTAGGCTAGACACGTGAACTTCCACTAGGGAAGTGGGGCCGGGTGCTCCGGAAGGGTAAGAACCTCCTGTTAATCTAGCTACACCCGCCACGTGTGTAATCAAAATTGTGTGAAAGGAACATGAAACTATGAGACGTCAAATATATATAGGCCAATTCTGGACACAGAGACATCAAACTTATCAACAATACTGTGATGACGGCCATAAAAAGTTTTGAGAGCCTTGATAAGCCTAGGCTTGCAATATCCCTGAGTCAACAATTTATCTGCAAGCAGCCTATTTCGTTGTACAAAGTCCCCGTACACATACCGGGATCAAGCTATACCATACGTAGTGATTGGGAAGCAAATACACCATCAGTAGGAGAAGTAGTGTATTGCTGCATAAAAAAGGAAAGTTGACAATAGAACAATTGAAGTCATCACGTTTGTCATACCAGAATTCTGAAATAATAAACTTACCTTATCCTGCTTCATTGTAATAGACAGGATTTGTCTGTTTTTGAATGTTCTTCAAACGCGTCTTTATAAACTATTTGCATCGATCAGCCTCTTCTCCAATTATTAAATAGACGCCTACTAGCTTTTCGATTTCAGTAGTATGGTGAATAGAAATGGATGATATTTTGTTTGAAAAAAAGTTTTTAAAGCCTGGCTGATGGACCAGAAATCTAAAGGCAATGCACCCACCATCACCTGTTTCATTGTGATGGACATGGATTGGTATGTTTTTGATTGGATGTTCTCCAAATTGGTCATCATATAATATTTACATGAATCAGCTTGTTCTCTAGTTATTAAATAGATGCCTACTAGCTTGGCAAATTAAGTAGTATAAAGAATGGAAATAAAAAAACAATGAATACATGTCTTAAAACTTTTTATAACACAACGTTCCAATAAACTGCTGACAAGACAAAACGTTTATAAAGAAGAATCTCATCAAAATAGAAATATTTTTAATTTCAAATCCAATGTTTCATTTATATGGGTCATAGCTATTGGTCAAGATTATATCAATTAAATATTCCGAGGCAATTTTTCTATATATTCATGCAATATTTCTACATTTATCGCCATCTTTCTCTTAAATATTTTTGTTAAAATCACTATATGTATAAATCAGCTGGAACTGGTATATGGAAAACAGTGTATTCCAGAATCAGCAGTTTTATTAAGATGTTCATCTAAACAATCATCATGGAGTGTTCAATGAAAACCTTGTTATCTAAAATGAGACGCTGGACTGTTTCTATCACTTAACATTAATTGTAATGTTAAAACATGCTATGCGTTTTTAAATTTTGATATAAAGTTGGTTAGTTGGTTGGTTGAATGTTGCTTAACGTCGCATCAGTACTTTACTAGCTATTCACGACGAAAACAATTATTAATCTATGGATTATTCTATGATCAACTTCGTGTGTGCATGTGAAGTGCGAGTGTGTTGCATAGTCTGCCTTGTACTAGCGCGCATGCAGGGCAATTTTAACGTGCTAGCTCACAAAGTTAGTACGCCGCAGACTAGCGTACCGCTCACCAAGTCCATTGTATTGATTCCAGGTATAATAATAAAGGCCAACGGCAAGGGAAATTCACTTGTGGTCTGAGCGGGACACAAACTCACAGGGATAAGAGATCCATCCTGAATTTGAAGACTGACGTCTTATCCATTAGGCCACCGCTGTCTCTTTATATAAAATTTACGTATCTTTGTCTAATAATACACGTCATGGATTGTAATGAATTTTGATTTAAACCATCTCATCCTTTTTGAGAAAACTACATTCTAATATTCCGAATAATACATCTTGGTATTAAACGGCGACATTTGATTTGAATTTCTTCGGTTTCAAAACAGGATAT
The DNA here is from genome assembly GCA_021292105.1 of Anadara kagoshimensis. Classification (NCBI taxonomy): domain Eukaryota; kingdom Metazoa; phylum Mollusca; class Bivalvia; order Arcoida; family Arcidae; genus Anadara; species Anadara kagoshimensis. The sequence goes on from CM037874.1 coordinate 51,288,050, forward strand.
TGTACAATATAAATATACAGACACGTTTTTGAATAGACATTGCCTTGTAAATAGCGCTGGTCTTTTATAAGTTTTTGCCTAATGCCGGACAAGTAGCTCTGATCTTTATAAGGTGCTTGCGCAATTATTTTCTTTTATCATAAAATTTTATTGGAAATTGTATGTTCTACTGACTTACACATAATGTTCATGTAAATAACATTTGCGTAACTTAATCAAAAACAAACATACCAATCCATGGCAATTTTTACTCTGGAAGGGTAATCACAACTTGGGTAGCAGGCTACCCCCACGCCGCATGTGTAATAAAATTGAGAATGAAAAGGAACATGGAAATTTTTTACTGTTACAATAACAGCATTACGATCTTATTAAATATAGTGGAGCTTGTTCCAACTACGGGGACTTTGTACAACGATGTAGGTTGCTTGCAAATAAATTGTTGACTCAGGGATATTGCAAGCCTAGGCCTATCAAAGCCCTCAAAAAGTTTTATGGCCGTCATCACAATATTGTTAATAAGTTTGATGCCTCTGTATCCAGGATTGCCCTGGATAAATTTGACGTCTTATAGTTCCATGTTCCATTTACACACTTTTGATTACACATGTGGCGGGTGTAGATAGCTAAACAGGAGGAGCACCCGGACTCACTTCCCTGGTGGAAGTCCACGTGTATAACCTAACTTGTCAGTTCCAAAGTTTTTACTTTGCTTCTGGATTGTGATTCGGATATTGATAATTATGTTTGTTTTTGTTTATATACATAAAAATATAAATCGAGTACACTTAGTATTGGCATACTTTATTGAATTTATGGTTTCATAAAACAAACTTTCTGTTAATAAATATGTTCCATTCCAAAGGAATTTTTCTTAAACTAATTAGTTAACTTGTCGAGGTACATAGATTTGTCAGGGTACATCAACGCGATGTCTAGTGGTAAAGTAAATCTAATTCGTATATCGAGTCAAGTCTTGTTAAACTAACAAGGCGACAACGCGCGTAAGTCACTCAGAATACAAAATTGAACTTGAAAAATCAAATAAGTATCGGTTTGAAGGGTGATAAAACAAATAATTTGATTGCACATGCAGGTTTATTATAAGTTATACAGGGTTTGACAGGTAACGCGATACGCGCGTCTCGAGCCCCACATATTAAAATTATTATAAATTAATAGAGCTAGTCGTTGACCACTGTTTTGAAGTTAGTTGCAAAACGGATTGAGAATATTGAAAAAATAAGAGCTTAAAAATCATATACTTCAAATCAACCATTTGTTAATACAGCTGTTTTTTCTAATATTGTAGAAGTTTATTGGTCTGTAAAGGTATCTTATAAGACAGTTTGTAGGTGGGGAATTTGAATTTAAATTCTGACTGGTACAGATGCAGCAAAATCTGGAAGACCTATGACTGAAACAGCTAAACGTCAGGGAAATAAATAGAGGTGATAATAGATCCAGGATATAGTGAAGGCTTTTGGCATATAGCTACCGCGGTGCGTTTCATGTCAAAGTGTATTTAGAAAGTGTCAGAGATTTCTGCTTGATGAATCTTCCATATACTGACAGATGACAAAAAGGTTCAAACCGCTAAGCGATAGCTCGTTATGTTTCCCACATTTGCAAACATTGTCACCGGTGATGAAACATGGGTCAATGTTTCGAAACAGTAAGAACAATTGGAACAAAGTATGGCTAATTAAACACGGTAGAAGGATTTACCAAAAGAATCAAATGCACAAAGAAGGTTTTTTAATTGCATATTCTTTTCATGTGATAGCATAGCCAAACAAATTCCGGGGCCGACTGGCAAAAGTGTTACTGATCGGTATTACCGAGATGTTATAGTAAAAAAGCTCAAGAAATATTATCTTAAACAACGACCCGTGTAAGGATTTATGTATGTTCGTCTACTACATCATAATGCTCCACTAAATTTTTTAAAGGTTTTGAAGCAAGTTTTTGTCAAAGAAGGTAATTATCTTGCCAAACCTATCCTACTCTCCAGATCTTATCTTAATTTTTTGTCTAACACAAACATATCTTATTATGTCCAAATTAATCCCAAAACAAAAGTAAAAACTTTAACAACTAAAATATCATTTAAACACGTGACGTTTCACCAGGGAGATGTCGAATGCTCTAGAAAGTTGCACACACCTGCAATCACCACGTGTGAATCATAATTGAGAATAAAAATTTCACGTGACTATGGGATGACAAGCATATTTATTATAGTATTCGCCCACACAGACATTATACTTATCAATAACATTTTATAACAACCATAAAATGCTTGCCTTGATCAGCCTAACAACGGTTTACCTATAAACAAATTTCACCCTACCCTTAAATAAATGGGCTACAGAAGTGAGTATTCATTGTATTAAACAAATGTTGATAACTATTTACTTTTCGAAGAAATATCTCTTGCTTGTTCTATTATTTTCACTATTTTAGTAATATTATATTTTGAATCAGTGGATACCGGACAATGAATTAAACATATATCCAAATCGGCTATTATTTGAAAAATATGTCTTATATTGCAATTCCATCATTTAGAAATAGTTATATCAGTATCAACAAAGAATATCCTTAAATTTTATTCAATTAATACCAGTTACAACTAGATATCATACAATTTATTGGACATATGCATTCATTTTTGCAACTAATGCCACACTACAGATTCAATATTTAAAATGTCTATAGCTATATCAGCAAAAATGCTCATTCATTTTAGCCTACTAAAGCCTATCACGTGATTAAATATTATACATTAGCTTGACACAATTTTGTTACTCGGTGCAAGCCAGAGATTTTATTCAAATTCTTTTACTTTTAATTTGTTGTTGATGTAGGTTAATAAAATTATCAATCATTGAAAAGTTTTTTTTTCAACTTTTTTTAAAGTGTAGGTTAAACGATTTTCGATAAATTGAGTATAAATAGTAAATGCCGTAATTAAAACAATGTCGAAAACCGCATGGTCGTACATGATTTCCTTTTCGAGATATACGTGGTGAAACCTCCCATTTTGCACCTGGAAAAATTTGTAATCAAGACTGTACAGGCAACTTCCGGTTTTCGACGATCACACTTGTGAGGTCATCAATAAGTACATGTAGCGCGAAAGTGCGCGTGATGCACTAACAACTGTCTGGGTTGCAACGACTGAAAGGTGAGCTTCAGCTCTCCGATCAACGGCGGAATTTACAGGAATGCAAAATACTGACAGACTTCAAGGTGTAAACATGACAGAATTTACGAGCCATACGAAACTGCGAGGTAGAAAATGTATCGGATTCATCAGAAGAAACTATCTGACAGGGTTAATGCTGCACATGATAGTGTATATTGTAATTTTTACGAACTATTTTCTCATATTTTTACTGCAGATCTACAGTTTTTTTTCATTTTTTATTACCTTGCGTTTTAGGGTCAATGTTTAATGAAAGTATGTGTCTCTGTGTCACAACCACACCACATGCACGTTTTAGTACAGGCTACCGGTTCCACATACCATAATCATGACAATGACCAGCTGACAATTCTATTATTTTGCCTTATACGGGTACAAATTCCAATGCATTCTGGGGTTTTAGGTTTACATTTGCATAGGTTGTTATAACCACTATCTTGGCACTGCTTGTTAAAAATATAATAAACTGTGATATGAAGTTACTGGTTGGCTACTTGCCTGAGGTTTGAACCCCATAATCCTTACTTTCACAACTTGAGCTGATCAGCTAGTGTCAGTTTCAATATGTCAAAACATCATTTTTAATAATAATAAAATAATAATAATTATAAATCTTGTAAAGTCTAGTTATAAAACATCACCACTGAGGATTATATTTATTGTAAATTGAAAAAAATGTATTTGATTATTCTTTTATGTTACATGGGTATCTAAGGAAGACATTCAACATATTCATCATTAATCAGTTTGTGCTGTATACAGTCAGTTGACAGTGGGGAAGGTGTACAATTTTGTATCAGGCAGATAATTTGAAATATCCATAATCAGTGAATACCCAAGCTTATGTGTGTATGCAAATCACTTGTTTTAATCCTGACTGGATAATAGCTGTTGTCCAATTTGTGGTCAAGACATTCTAATGACCATCTTGTTCTCTGGAAAATATGACATTGTCCAACTTTCTTTCCAGAAAAACTAATTACACATGTATATGGTTAATCTGCTGTTGTGTCTATCTGTTTTACCCTACCATACATTCTTGATAGCATGTCCTACCCCAGGTACCAATTATGTGTCTAATTATGTTGGGTTAGATTTAAATGCAAAAAAATGTTTTCAAACAATAAAATTCATTGCACTTTAACTTGGTATACATAGTTATGATATACAGAAATTAATGGTTAATTATTTCATTGTTTTCAATGTAGCCTCTTTTAATACTTAAAATATTTCACTTTTCAGATAAAACAAATTTCCTAAAATAATGACGGCTAACAAATACAGTATAGCAGTTACATTGATCTTTCATGATAACAGTGGGGTTCAAAATTTACAAGATTTTGACAGTCCTTGTAATTAATGTTATTGTTTATTTAACTTACTCAGTAGATTTGGGACACATCCTCAGGTGAGTGTTAATTAAGGCATATGTGGCTCTTGTTTAATATATATAAATAAGGGGTTCAAAATTTCAAAACAAATTTTTTTAATTAAAAGTCCAGGACCTTTTACCTTTTTCATGGGTTAAACATAATGTTTTGAAAGACAAATATCACTGAAAGTTCCATGTGTAATTGAGTTAACATTTGAAAATATGTAATCATTTAAAAAAGAAGTATTTTCTTGTTAAGAGAAAAAATTTGGGTCCATCAGACTTTTCAAGTTTTAACTTTTAACTTTTCAAGGGTCCCAACACCCAATATGTCCCAGACCAAGACAATTTTGAACCCCTGTATATTCATAGGTCTCACAGGCCAAATATGGCCAAGTTCTATTTTTCATTATATTAAATAATTCAGAGTTGTATATTTATACTCAGTGCAAACAAAGTTGGGGACCATTGGGGTATATAGGAATTACCCTGTCCATCTGTCCAAATGTAATATACATTCTATATCTTCTATGTCTAAGGATCAATTTTAATGAAACTTGCAACAAAATGAAAACAACATGAGAGAATGTGTTGCATACCACATTAAGGTGTATAGAACAGGGAATAAATCTTAAAAATGACAACTAGCTGTCTAAAGACCTGCTCTAAGTATGTGAAGTAAACTTCATATATTGTGTTATTATCTTACATTCATGACAAATTCTTGTTTTTTGGCTATTGTGTGATTTGTATGGTCAAATTCAATAGAAAATATATTGTACATAGTATTCATTTATATTTTAATAGGTACACATTCATTGCAATACAGAATCAATCTTATATTGATAGAGAACTCAAAATTCAGTTAAAATATCCGAGACAAGTTTAAAGGAAAAAAACTATGTATAACATTTCATTTTGTACTAGTCAGCATGCATTTAATTATTTAATTTTTGTAGTGGTTTAATTACTTCAATATACACAGTTTAGCATTTAAAGATGACATACTGGACATGAGATATGCTGAAATCAAGTGCAAGGTCTAGATTCTCAACTACAGTTTTGCAACCAGTTGACCAGATTGTTCAATTGTTTAATAACTTTACCAAAATGCAAAAAAGATAAATTATATGTTAGCACTTTTAGCAAATTTCAAATTGAAGAGTAGCAAGATATTTTTATTACATGGATTTGTTTATGTATCATACATGTATTAAAATTATTGTTGAGAAATAGTTTGTTTTTACTAACAGTACTCAGAGTTTTTCATAGATCTTACGCAAAAACTATCTGATTGAAATTAATTTGGAATTTAAGATGGGTGGGGGTGGGTGGGTGTTGTGTTATCAGATTTTATGACACAGGTTCACTGCCACAAGTACATGTAACAGGTACCCACAATATGGGCACTGGCTAACTTCATCTACACAGCTATCCATGAATACCTTTACAATTTTATAATCAAATTCCATCCATAATGCTGATATATCAGAGGTTTTGCAGTATTTTGAAATGGTAATAATGATCTAAATTTTCATAACAGAGCTGTTTTTCTTAAAACCAGTTTTCATGGAATTTATTTTTAATTTGAGAAAAAATATAAAAATCTGTAAAAGATATATTTTCAAGTTAAAAACAATATTTTACCTAAAACAACACTCAGATTTACAAACATGATATTTAGATAATGTAATTTTGTGGAGATGTCTGCCTATAATGAAATGACCAGTTTGAAATGTGTATAAATTTATGGATAGCAGTGTATATGTAGATCTATTCCAAGGGGGTTGGTGGCACATTGGTCTCTATTACACCTTTTAATTTCAAGGTTTGAATCACATTGGAACTGTTCCTAGTGTAAAAAATTTTGTCAATCTGTCTGTTTATGTCAGTGGTTATCTCTAGACACTCCAGATTCCTCTACATTTTGAAATCATCACCTTGATATAAGTAAAATGATTTTGATTTTGGATTGGGTGTACTCCAACACATATATTTAGGATGATGCCACTTGGGACTTATCCTAGTGTGAAAAATTCTCATCTGTCTGTTGATGTCAGTGGTTTTCTCCAGACACTCCAGTCCAGATTCCTCCGACATTCAAGAGATGTCCACCTTGATATAAGTAAAATAATTTTGGTTGGATGTAAACTTTACTCCAACACTTATATTTAGAAAGAGGTATCTATGGCCTGACTTTCATATGTACAAAATGATTCCATAGAAGCTGACTCTGTGCCTGTAGGTAGCTATATAAGAGTGGCTTTAATTGATAGCTAAGAACATTTGTATAGGTTGCTGCCATATTACCACATTATCCTTGCACTGAAGCCAGTTACCACTCAGTCCATTATACCTGAGCTAAACAACCAGTAGGCGTCTATAACTTCCAGATGCAGTCAACTGAATTTCTCAAAGCTGCAGGAGCAGGCACACAGGAAAGTTGCAGTTTCCTTTTTCTGTGGATAATTTAAGGTTGACTAAATAAATAAGGTGTTCATATATCATGAGGCAAACAGTATAACATCTGACCCTTTCCATATTGCTGGTGCATTTACACTTGTATTGATTCAAAGCAAAACAGAAACCATGAATTTCACCATGAACTTGTGTTTCCATCAACAGAAAAAGTTTCTGGTGTGATGTAGCTTACATGCAACCATCCCCTTGCACCTTGTAGTTATGAAGTAGGCCATTTTGTGACCAGTACTTACATTTGTGACCCTACCCCCTTCCTCATCCTGAAAGGCAAGGATGGTTGACCGAACCCGATAGTTACGACGTAGTATATTCCGCTAGTATTGTGGGGAAGGTCTTGGGTTCAAGTCTCGGTTTGGTCGCTGTATTTTTCTTTCACTATAGCATTTTGAGGCTCGCCCAACACTGGTCTTGGAAGTGATCGCCCAACAGGTAGCTATATCGCAACATACAGTACCGACCAGTCACAACATAACATTAAGTTAACTTGAAGCAGTCAGAATCTCTGGTCAGGATCTCTGCTCCAGGACAATTGACCAGAGATTTGAACAGCTATAAGTTAACTTAAACATGTTTTACGACTGCTTTCTAGGACGAAATCAGTTTTCTAATCTCTGCCTGACCAGTCATATTCTCCGTTCTTATGACCAGAGATGTCACGTTCAAATCTCTGCTTTTGGCCAAAATCAGTCAAATTTATGTTCTAGAAAAATCTCTGCTTTTCGGGACAAGAATTTTCTAAGTTTTGTCGTGGAAAAATCTCTGCTATTTTTCTGAATTCTGTTCTATCTAAATCTCTGTTTTTTTTCTAAATCCTGTCCTGTCCTAGGAAAATCTCTGCTTTTTCTAAATCCTGTCCTGTCCTAGGAAATCTCTGCTACTTTTCTAAATTCTGTCCTGGAAAAATCTCTGCTTTAGCGCATGCGTGGTTACGTTCCACACGACAGAAATAGTTTATCGTACTGCGTGATCCTGTATTATCACATATTTTGTAATTTATTTATTTATTTAATTATTTATTTAATATTTATTTATTTAGTATTTATTATCATTACATATGTATAAACTACTAATATGCCAAGGACGTGTGTTTATGTTATTCAGATATCACTAGAAAATCTTTATAACCACGATAACAATCGTTGAAAAAATACCATATCAGGTTAGAAGTTAATTGCGATAAGGTGTCAGTCCTGATCCGTGAAATGGTCACGGTCACGGTTTATTAGTTAGGAAGTTTAGAATAAACAAGATGAGTGAGGTGAACTAAATTTATTATTAATTTTCGTTTAATGAATATATCAATGACAAAATTATTTCTAAAGTGTGAATTCCAAATAGTATGGCGTTTGTTTGGAGAAATCGACCAAGAAATAAAATTTTATTAATTTTGCAGAGAGAGATGATACCTCAATGGACTTCTGTGTATGAGAGAGAGAGGGGGGATTTACACAGATTATAACGAAAAATGTTTTTAATCTTACAATCACTGAACAGGTGTTTGGGCATTAAAAGTTCAAATTAGTTCTGAAGCTCATTATTCATTTTTTACATGTTTTATTATCGACATGAAATACGGTTTTGTTTATTTAGAGATTTCTTATCGATACTTAATCCATCTAAATACACGTTATTGATTAAGACACTTTAATTATCTTGTTTATTATTATTATTATTATTATTATTATTATTATTATTATTATTATTATTATTATTATTCTATTCTTTCTCCTTTTGAGAGGAGTTTCCAGTCTATTTGTTTACTTGAATGAAGTTGCTATCAGGGGTTCTATCTATTATTACCGAAGGGTTGACAGATCAATTCGACCTTTTTGCACTTAACAAAATATTTTTAGAATGACCGAGGTTTTGTGCTTGGAAGACATGATTCAAGAGAAATGGATGCATGATGAAACGTGTGATATTATGATAATTCCATTTTTTGAAATAAATATTTTCATACATTATGCAATATTCATCGCCGTTGAATTGATTTTTTACCAGCCATCAGCCGAAACACTGTGGTTGCCGGTGGAAACAGGTGGTAAGTCAGTCACTTGCCCAGGTGAGTGGTACCAAGAGGGTGTATGATTCAGGATTAACTGGTTCATATGTACGGTAACTCGGTATGGGGCAACCACTACGGTAGCTCAGTTGGCAGATTGCTTACCCTGTAATGTCGAGCCCCGGCCGGGTTTGGCCAATATTTGAAATCGTAGTGATTTTTTTTCACCAAGCACTCGGCAATTAGAAATGAAAGTCAATGGGCCTTCGGATGCCTCGTGCCACGGTATTGGCGTGGTACGCTAAAGAACCCTCGCTGCACATTGTCCTGGGCGCACGGCAAAGGTCAACATTTCTGCTACTATTGCTACCTATTGCTGGTGACGTCCTGATATAAATGAACGTCACGCAGTCGAATAGGTTGGTCTTTTCAGGTACCCAAGACTATTCACGGTATGAAATCACATCTTTAAGCTTTGCATAAAGATGGTCTTTATGCCATCTTTATGCAAGCGTAAAGATTCATATTGTCCAAAGTCCTTTATGCCACCTTTAAACCATCTTTATGCATGAAAATATTTTATACAGGTAACTGTATATTTTCATTTTTATTGTTTAGTCTCACTTAGCCATACATTTAAAAAAAGTATAGTCTCGTTTAGCATATATTTTAAAATTGCAAAATTTTACCCGAGACCTGTACACCTGGAAATAGTCTATTTCCTAAATGTGCATTTCATAACAATAAAAATATTATAAATAAATAAATTTACTAGTTTGTTTATGTTCCTATTTATTTATTTATTTATTTATTTATTTATTTATTTATTTATTTATTTATTTATTTATTTTTTTCATGTATTGATTTTATTTCTTCATTTATTTATTTAATTGTTCTTGCATGTCAGAATCACATAAATAATTTTTCCGGAGAGAAACAGAAGCTGATTAATATTGTTATTATTATTATTATTATTATTATTATTATTAAACCTGTCAGTCATCGGAAGTTCCTCGGTAACGAAATAACGTCTCTTGGTTAAGAATTATTGATTGTTATTATCAGCGACATTTACTACAGATTATTACGTTATATACCATCTTCTAAATATAGCTGGTCCACAGGTTCTGGGATAATTATTATTATTTTAATAGTCCACCTTCATAAAAAGTTTGTTAATTAGACATTCCTTAGATTAATCAACAGGAAGTGTTCTAACAATTAACAAAATTGATTGACAGGTGTTCAGATAGCAGGATTTCATGACACGTTTAATGTTGTCTTGGATTAAAAACCGATTGTGAAAAGAAAATATTATGTATAGACTGATAACGGACAACGGGCGCATGACAGAATTCTGTTATTTTAAAAAATAACTATAATATAATTTTACCACCGGTTATTAAATCTTCAATCATTTATTATCATTTTACCGATTATTTATTAGTGTCAAATATAAATAAATAAATAAATAAATAAATAAATAATTTTCGTTGGAATCTTGGTCACATATTCAATCAAAGATGCATTTAAATACATTTTCTTCATGATCGGGAAAAAATAGTCTTTGAAATACATTGTATGGAAATCTTGGCTCTTGTCGGACTGCAAATTTTCAAATCATATTTATTTATTTATTTATTTATTTATTTATTTATTTATACACTATTATATGTCACTGGTCGAAAAAGAAAATCATTTTCGGCAAATATTTTATGTAGTTGGAAATAGTCTATATATGTAAAATTACAAAAATAATTAAAAATAAAATTTCAACGCTTAGATTTGAATTCCAATCAGCTGCCAATCAGACTAATCCTAGTGTGAAAATGTTTGCTTGCCGAAAAAAGTTGTTTACTTGATTAAACTTTTTTTTTTTTTTTATTATTGTATACTCTTTGTTGCATAAAAAAAGCAGTACAGCTTATAGCACAACAACATCTCTGATTAAACTATACTAGAACTGGCCGTGTCAACATAACTGACAAAATCTTGACCTCGTAAATTTTCTGTCGATCATAGCGTCTCTGCTAAGGGATGGGGCAGGCTCTAGTGTCAGTTCGCTAGGGTTTTACATTTTCGACCATTCTAGAACTCACGAATAAGTGAAGGCATGGGACTTTTAATCTCCAGAAATGTATTAAATGGTGTTTGCCGAACAAAATAAGTTATTTTCAAGGCTTAGAATATCGCCAGGTCTGAGAGAGAGAGAGAGAGAGAGAGAGGGTTGGGTTTACAGTGTCGTAAACTTTTTTTAATTATTAAAATATTGAAATTGTATATGACGACTTTACTGCTATCTCTGTATGATTGATTGGTTAAATAGGTAAAAAGTCCCAGTCAAGAATATGTTAATTACATCGTTAAGTCACCAGCTTCATGGGAAAGACGCAGAATTGCCTTGACACGGGAACTTGGTTTTTGAGGTCTCGTCCTTAAGACCCGTGTCTTTCATTTATAAATATCGGCTTTGAAAAAAATACAGTCATTACTCATCTCTTAGTCAGAACCGTCCCGGGATCGAAATGATAATAACAATAGTCTTAAACCGAAGAAATAAATCACACAAAATGCATTTTTTGTTGGAGTTGAAATATCAGGTTGTCTGTATATCATTATACCTGCCTGGTCTATTTAAATTTTTGCATACTAGTATCGCAGAAATATTAATCGTAGACATTCTTGACAAATAGGCAAGTAGACAGGTCAACAAGATGGCAATTCAAAAGGTCAACAAATCGACAAGTTGACAAGCCGACAACTAAAATAAAATGTCCAAGTCCATTCTTTTTTATTTTTTTTAATTTTTTTTGATAAAATCTGCCTGGTGCACGTTTATTCCAATTGGTTATTATCGGTCTTCCGACTGCTCGAAAAAAAGTGGTTGAAATCAAAGATGTTTTATGGTTAAAAAGATTTTTTTTTCAAATTGCGTACTTTTTTTCAAATTGGGTTGTCACAGGTGTTTTTTGAAGGCAGTTTGTAATAAAAAACTTCAAACCGTGTTGAGCTGAACCATCTTTTGATGCGATTTGCTACAAAGTTTTCTCTAACAAGTAATGGGTGAAGTTGAGACCAGAATGTATTTTCATTGTAGCCATATGAAATTCAGGGGCGGATCCAGAGTCTTGGTGAATGGGGGGGGGCACAAGTATTCGCGAAAGGTGGGACCTGCTAGGGGGGTCTGGGGGCATGCTCCCCCCCAAAAAAAAATCGCTTTTTTCAGTACAAATGGTGCAATTTCCTGCATCTTGAACACTGTCGAGCGTCCTATTTACCTCGCATTCAAAGTGGATCTAAACCAGTCAAAGAACTTAACAGTCTAGCTTTTTTTTAAATTTTAATATTGACGCAGGTGGCTATGAGTGTCGGTGATTTCATAATATCTTTATCGATATATGTCTATCAACTGTACTGTCGAAATTTGTCGCCGTCGGTAACTTGTATTGTCGGTGTAGTTGTGCACCGCAGATCCAGACCGACTCTTTTTTGCGTTATATTAAAGGAGTTCGTTCGACCATCGGAAGTTGCAGATCGATACGTCGGTCCATCTAGGAATACCAGTGTTTTGATTTAATTTGGTCGATAAATGGATGAACGTGGTCAGGCTGGGTGATCCAGTCAGTGTGATGATAAATCAAGCTCATCAGTGGAAAGTCTTTCTGTTTGAATCCCGGTCTTAAGTTTGATTGATCATTGATTAATGGGGTTTAACTACTAAGTCAATTACATTTCACTTATATTGAGACGTCACCAGCACCAGCTATAGGTGTCGATGCAGAAATATTTACCTGTGCTTTGCGGTGATGGCATTATGCAGTGAGGGTTCGTTATCGTGATGTCATATACCACGCCTACCGTGACAAGGGGCCTCGGTTTTTAAGGTTTGTCCGAAAGACCCGCATTCATTTTTGAATGCCAAGCGAACAGTCATTACACTTTTTCAATTCTTGGGTCAGACCTGACCAGAGACCAAACCCTCGACCTCCTTGACTTACGGAGCAAGCATTCCGCTACCAACTGACCTGTCTGCTACATATACCGAAGGGGTAGGTCTCCTACTACCACCACCACCCCTTTTCCACACTGGCTTTTTTAAAATGAACTGTATGACATCCATCTGAACTTTCAAGTTAATTTTAATATATTATTAGTTTTAAAATGACTAGTAATAAGTTTCATCATTGTATAATTGTATAATGCACATTAAAGGTGCAACCGAACACAAGAATCTTGTCACTAGCACAAAAAAACTGATTATTTTAGATGGATTTGTTCCGTAAAGCCGATAAACGGACGAATAGAATAGTCAAATGAGACGGGTTTTTTCCCATTAAAACCAATTAAAAAATAAAAATGTACAATATTTGGACTGAACATCGTGCTATAAAAAATATACAAAAAAAGATAATCTTGTGTGTCAAAAATTAGTTCTCTCCCTCTCTTTCGGCCATGTCCCTTGGTTTTAAAGGTAAATTAGATGAATTCACGTATGATTAATGGAATCGCTCTTCATGGAAGTCTCTTAATTATAGTATTACTAATTAACGTTATCTACTACCTGGTTTCTTTCACGCCTCAGTGATCAGGTAAATAATATTATCACCTAAGACTGGTCATGCTTCAGCGAACTGGTAAATTACATCATCACCTGATTGCAATTTCCTACCTGAGTACAGGGATTAATTAATCAGTACCACTAATTAACTGGTCATTACGGTGGTTGATTGACAATAACCTGGGAGAGAGAGGGGGAAAAGTCGGGGCAACTGGGGGGGGGCACGGGCCCCCTGTGCCCCCCCCCCCGCTGGATCCGCCACTTCAAACCGTGTTGAGCTGAACCATCTTTTGATGCGATTTGCTACAAAGTTTTCTCTAACAAGTAATGGGTGAAGTTGAGATCAGAATGTATTTTCATTGTAGCCATATGAAATTTCTGTGTTAATCCACAAACAATTTTCGACAAAAGGTATTTTCGGAAGCAGAAAAGCATATACTACCATTTATTTAAGAAATTTAAGCTAATCTCTCTCTCTCATCACATAAATTATCCATTATACATGCAGAAAAAAAACAATTAAATAAGAAATCCAAAAAGATGACCTCTCTGATTTCGTGTTTCAGACTAAGGTTTTTCTAGCTAAATTCTTTTTAAAAACAAGTTTTTTTCTTCTGTTTTTTTAATTCTTGTCTTTCATTTCAAATTTGATACGGCATTTTTTATACTATTTTCCACGTATTTATCTTTTTTGTGTAGGACATATTGCTCATCTGACGCCAAATAAATAATCATTTGAATTTTATTTCGTTTTTAATAAAAAGAAACAATAATAGAAATTTAAAAATATTTTGAAACAAGAGAGTCAATCATCGTTAAATGTCGCTGGTTCAACGTCAAAGTTTAGAATGAATGAATGAATGAATTTATTTATTTATTTATTTATTTATTTATTTATTTATTTATTTATTTACATAATTATTAATTTCAATCACATGAAATTATAGAAGTATTAATTTAATAAAAAAAAAAAAACTGATGTGAGTACTGGTTATAGGTAATTAATCTGTTAATGAGGTTAACACCATGCAGGTACATTTTCCACGTAGAATATACTACCGTCTGGTTCAATTGGTTGGAATTTGCTTCTGTTATCAACCAGTTACCTTATATGTTGATAAGGTATGCAGATTCTCATTTTAAAAAGTAATTTCTCTCTCTCATTACCATCACTTGTGTAATATTATTTTCTAGTTTTCTTTAACGTAAGTTACATTTTACAATTAGTCACTCACAGAACACGCACATTCAACAAATTAAGTCAAATAAAGCTCTCAGATACCGTCCTTCAATTAATGACTTATTAATTTAAGATTAAAAATCCCAGAATATTACATTTTCATATTGAAAAACTTAATAAATTAATGAATAGATAAATAAATTAGAAAAATTGATATGGATTTAAGATAGTGTCTCCTTTCTACTTGTAACAGATAATAATAATAATAATAATAATAATAATAATAATAATAATGATTATTATTATTATTATAAATAAGATATTTAACAAATGGACTAAAATGACAAATATACATATATTTTTAAATTATTATCTTAAATATGAAAGATTTAGAGCCGGTCGCGTGATCACATATCCTTATAGCTAACTTATATATAAATTATAAAACGTTGAATTATCTCCTCCGTGTCCTAATGAATAAGGATGAAGAGTCAGATAAGAATTATAGTCTGGGAACCTAAGGATCACGAGCTCCAGTCCCGCTGACTTTATGATTAAGAATAGTAATAGACATATCAATAAAATTCATATGTTCATCATTTAAACGTCTGGGTCTGTTTTTTTCTTTCGGAACATCTGACAAAGAACCAGTCTGTCTGATGAACTAATGGCTTGTCTTGTAATTTGAATTCCTTCTGAATTTATAAGTTCCTGGCTAGTGTTCACAACAGTTTTCCCACTTCTTCTCAGCATTACGATTCATTCCCTAATGTATAACGATAATCTGTTCACTTTCAAGGGAGGCATTTTCTGTTGCTATTTACAAACATTTGGTCTACATCGATAAATCGCACAGGTGTGAAATAATCACATGTTTTGTAAGAGAGCATGCGCGGTCCTGGCGACAAAAGCAGTCGTAGGACGAAGTCCAGGACAGGATTAAGAACAGTTTTAGAGCAAATCAACAGAGCATGCGCGGTCCTGGCGACAAAAGCAGTCGTGAAGTTAAGTCCAGAACAGAATTTAGAACAGTTTATAGAATTGTACTAAGCATGCGCGGTCCTCGTGACAAAAATGGTCAGCAGGACCAATTCTAGGACAATATTTAGAACAGTATTTAGTTTCAAATGAGCATGCGCGGTCCTGGTCATGGAATAAGAACAAGAACGAGAACTGTCCTGGACATTGTCATCAGGACATTTTCTAGGACAATCTCTGGTTTCTGAAGCTGTCGCCAGGACAGTTTTAACCAGTCATATCTCTGCTCCTAAGTTAACTTATAGCAGTCATAATCTCTGCTTTATAAGTTAACTTGGATGTTATGTTGTGACTGGTCGGTACTGTACACGCCATACTGCAACAATTGTCTTGTTAGAAAAGGATTTAAGGATTATTAGGTCAGTTATGATTAAATTCCGCTATGAACTCAACATCAACAAAAGGGAGGAGGGGGTTATGTGCATGTGTTATTAAACGGTTGTGGCTGTTTACAAGCTAATTTAACCACCAAACCTCATCATAAAGCATGAACAGATCACTTGCGATTTATTCGTCTTCTTCTTACTAAACCTATGTAAAGTTGTCCACAGTGGAGATCCTTTAATGTGGTTAGACTGAACATTTTTAAATTTCGGCGGGCGCCATACTTGTTTATGCTGTAAACAAGTGGGTGCTTATGCGCCTGTCTGGAAACATTGGCTGTCACACTTGTGACGTCACGAGTAACCAGAGAGAAATTCAAGTTTCCATTCAGGTGTGCAAAAGGGATTATTTCAAAATTTCTCCGTAATTAGTGATTCGATTGTTGAAAAAAGTACTGCGTTTGTCTCAGAGAAAGGAGTTTATTAAAATATGTTAATATTGTTTTTCATTGTACTAACATTTTAACACCATTTTTTCGATTATCTAATTTTCTGATCATGATGTAAAAACAGTTCAATTAAGTATTCCGGACAGACAGTTAAGATTAAGCACTGGACGGTTTCGGACTTTGATTTCATATCAGCTAAAAGTATAAACAGTCTTGATGATCACATTGTAACCTTTGAAACGAAAACAATAGGCTGACTAAGACAAAACAATGAATTACTCAATGTATAGGCATACAACATTGACCTGTCCGCTTGACCTTTGATTTAAATATTCAATATGGAAGAGTAAATTTAAGCAATAGGGATAAGGTGTGTATATTCCGTCTATATGATGCGAACACTAATCATGGGCAATGTGTATATGTATTAACTGCGAATCCTAACGCTACCTATGTATTGGATGGACCCACCTATATAAATATTCCTAATGAAAGGTGAAACGGAAAGGTCAATGCTGGTGGTTACTTATATATAGTCCGTCGGCGATATTGTGGCAGAGTGTTTATAAACAAGGACGAGTCTATATTATGTATATAGCCTACAATAGGGATATATAAAGGTGGAGTTGACAAATGAGCACATGAAGGCGTGAATATACGTATACGACAACGTGGTATTAATACCTTCTGGTGTATAATGAACTCGCATGTGTTTATAAACACTCTGCCACAATATCGTTGACGGACTATACTAGAAACTAACAGAACAAAAATACCGGGTAAGATTAACTTAATACTATATTCTTTCTGGGCTGTCTCCCATAGCCTTTGACCTAATTGTTATCCACAAGGCAATGGAACCAGAAAGAAAATCCCGACAGATGAAGTTTGTCAGCAATGGTATTGCAATCGTCTATTGGAAGCAAAACCCTAACAGAAAACACGAACCTAGAGACTAGGTATAGCGATGGGCAAATCACCTCACCTCAAAAAAAAGACCTGATTACGGAAACCAGATACAATACTATATTAGGACTATTGATTATTAAACTCTCAGTCACTGACAAAATGGTATCCAGTACGACGTTTCAAAAACATTTGGTAGGTCCCAATACGATAAAAACGTAATACATGAAATCAAAGTCAAACATACCAATCCTGGCAAATTAAGTTAAAAACGTGAACTTCCAAGGGTAATCAGGCCAGGTGCTCCGGAAGAATAAGATAAAACACACGAATTTATTAGAATATTGTTTTTAATATGACACTTGTATTGATGCATGGATTTGTATCTTTGAATTAAAATGAGTTGTTGAAAATAGTTGCTGCTCTAAAACAACCACATACCTTTGATTGTTTTATTAGTCCAACAACTATAACAAAACTTAAATATATTTGCATTTCATTGCGAATGCAAACTAAGTAAAAACGATATTACTTTTTTAAAGGTATCCCCATTTATCATCAAAGCATTTAAACTTATTAGGTTAATTGGAGGTATAAAGCCATTTTTTACACAAAAAAAAACCTGCGACGCATTTTTCCTTTTTATTCAGGACGTTCTGTAAGAAAGATGAATGTGTGTATTACCATTCTATGAATAGTAAACACGACATCATAATATATTACGGTCAGTTATTTCGTTAAATGTTGCTTAACGTCGCATCAGCAATTTTCAGCTATTCGAGACGAGAACTATTTTATTGATTTCTATGGATAATTTTATGACAATTTCGTATTATGCATGTGATGGGAGTGTGTGTTGTGTGGTGTGCCTTGTACTAGCTCGCACTCAGAACGACTGTAATGTGCTAGGTCATGAAGTCAGTACGCGGCAGACAAGCATACCAACCACCCAGTTCATTATACTGATGCCTGATAAACCAGTAAAGGCCAACGGCAACGACAATTCATTTTCCCACATGTGTTCTGAGCGGAAGTCGAACTCACAACGATGAGATACCCTGGATGTGTAGAATGACGTCTTATCTATTAGGCCATCGCGGCATCTTTATATTATATTAAGTGTAACAGGAGAATACATGTAGTTCTATATGCATACGCTATATATGCGTAGGTAAAATCATTTAAATTAATTAAGATCAATATTCTGCATGAACCGTATTCCATCAATACTTAAACGTAACGCAATATAGCATTCAGTTTGTAACCTACTGCTACGACCTGGAATAAAAAATTATATTAATAGGTACAACACACTTTTATACCAATCTGATGACAATTCTAAAATAGTTTTCTGTATACTTGATCACATCTTCCCTCTAAAAAGCAATAATAATAATAAGATGAAGAAGAAAAGACAGAGAGATAGGGAAAAACGATAAATTTAAAACATAACGAAATGTATAGAATTTTGAGACGTTTTATTATTAATGAGAGAGAAAAGTGAAAACAAAACAGCTAGCTCTACATTACTTTCAGAAAAACCCGAGTCTAAATATAGAGATGACGAAGTATTATAACAAAACTATTGTTTTCTGGTTTTGTATTTATAATATAAAGTCATTGATCGATACTTTGTCAATAATTAAAAACAAACATACTAATGCACGTCCTTATCACAATTCCAAAGCAAAGTAAAACATTGAAATTGACTAGTTAGGTTAATCACGTTGCCTTCTTGCTATTTATAGATACTGTGATTTCCCCAAGGTAAGATCATGTGTTATCTTTAGTAAATACGTATGAATACAGGTGTATTGATTAGAGTGTTAATACCCACAACTTGTTTCTATTTATAGCAACAGTGGTTTTCCCAAATTAAACCGAATCCTTTTACAAAAGTCATTGATATACACAGTCGTAAACACGTTTAACCACAGGTGTACTAAAACGTTTTTGTTCAAAGATATTTCATAAAAATGGATTCATATCGTAAGTATCTTGAAGCTGTTTTATGTATTTCTAAATGATGAAAATAATTTTGAATTTTATTACTGTAAATCATCTTTTTTCGCGAGATCATTTTTTGCGATATTTGCGATTTGTTCAAGAATCGCAAAAATAAAGTGTGCAAAAATAAAAATTTATGAATTGGGTAAAATACAAGTAACTAGATGAACATCATATTAACATTTAAATCAGTTGCTAAAAGAAAACACTTTAGTATTTTTGGGCTTCCGCATGGGATATCACGAAAATTTCATGTCGCGAAATTGTTTTCATCACGGAATCGCGAAAAAAGGTGCCACAAAATTAAAGTGATTTACAGTAATAAGTTTCTATTTTATATGAATCATAGGTGGGTTAGTACTTGTGTACTAAGTTCTATCTTATTATTTGAGTCAATATCCATAACGTACTTTTACTGGATAAAAAATGGAATAGCGAATACTTTTTGTATATACTTTATCACTAAAATACAGGATTTTTAAGAAAACGTGGATGACGTTCTAAAAACCACACAACAAACACGGAGTATATATGCTCATATGAGTTTTAATGATAAATGAATAGAATTTTAGAATTAAAGTTTCTATTATGAAATTCCACCCTTGAGTGGTTTTGTAATTTTTTCACATCAGTCATGAATATTATTTTAAGTTATATATACAACAATGTATATATATAAATATATATGTTTACTATATACAGTAACTAGGTTGGTTGGTTGGATGTTGCTTAACGTCGCACAACAATTTTTCTGCTTTCCGCGACGAGAATCTTTATGGATTAATCTATGAAAAGTCCGTGTATGCATGTAAAGTGCGAGTGTATTGTATGGTCTGCCTTGTACTAGCGTGCAATCAGGGCGACTTTAAGGTGCTAGCTCACAGACTCAACACGCCACAGACAAGCTTACCACTCCCCCAATCACAATATACTGATACCAGGTGAACAGATAAAGGCCAATGGCAAGGAAAATTCCCACATGTGGTCTAGGCGGGACTCGAACTCACAGCAGTGACCGACCCTGGATTTGTAGACTGACGTCTCATCCATTATGCCACCGCGGCCTTCTATGGAAACTAGAGATTTAAATGCTCAAGAAACGTAGGGTTCGAATTTTTCAACATTTGTTTTAATAAATTTGATTGTAAATATTAATGTTAACGATCAAAAGTGAAATAATTATAAAATAATTTTTATCGATCAATAAGTTTGTGATACTCTTTGCTAAGATACTTGCATTTTATATCGACTACTATGTCTGTGCATTGCGATCTGCTTCTTTCTCAATCCTTTTATTTTCAAATTGTCGTTGAACTATATGTAGAAACTATTTCCTACTTTTTTTTTTAAGTTTTTTTATCCTATTGGGTATTTTTATAGCTTATTGTTAAAAAAATAAAATTTAATAATAAATTGGTTTCAATGAAAAAAGATATGCTTAGTATTAGCATGATAAAGAATTTTTGAATAATCAGCATAATATTTACGTAAAATAGATAAATACACCGCGTGACGTATTAGTCCAAAGTTTGACATCCCCAGGTCTTAAAGTAAAGTTGGAATGCTGTCTGCTTTAGTAAGTCATTAACTAAAATTGTACCTGTGTTAAATAAATGAGATAAAGTAAAAATAAGTAAGATAAAACTGAAGGTCTCGAAATCAACGTTATTAGATAGATACGTCAGGTATTTAATGAAAACTTCCAATTTCCAATTTACCTGTGATAGTTTAAAAATATAACAGTCGGTCGTGCGTGAATTCATTACACTGATTGAATCAATAATCAATATTTTAAATATACACGGAAGACGAATGTATGTACCATGTACTCAAACTTCTGCGTTTATAAATGTACATTTATTCCCTGTGTAGCATCTAACATTGACACTTTAACTCTGTATATCGTGTAACGCAATGTAATATATCGGATTCAATCTTCTTTTACGAGCTTTAATAACAAATTATTTTAATAGGCACAACACACTAAGGACGATCAATTATTATTGATGTCAGTTCACATCTACCCTGTGAGACACCTATAATAACAATTACATTTTGTATAATAATAATAATAAATGAAAATTAGCAAAACGTATGAGATGGTGGCTCGTTTTCATTATTAGAATAATTGTTATTGGCGCAGATAAAGAAAATGAAACATAACATCTGCTTTTAAATTTCTTAATAAAAAACTTAGTGCCAAAAGTAGATAAGAAAATATGAAGGCGTAAAGGCACAAAGAAAATAATACTCTCCTCTGAAAGATGCATAAAAAAGTTGTAACCTCTTATTGTTTATACATGTAACATTGAATTGTTGATATTGATATTGTAGAAATTTAGATTAAGTTAGTACTCTCTCTCTCTCTCTCTCTCTCTCTCTCTCTCTCTCTCTCTGGCAAAGTGTAAACTGTACACTGGATTGGACCCTTGGACTGGATTGGAATCTTGGTTTAGATTGGTCTCGTGGACTGGACTTTTAGACTGAACTCATGGACTGGACTCTTGAATTGACTGTTGTATTCTAGAACTTATTTTTCTTTGGATCATTTGTTATTGAACAAAGAGATTTTAAAGTTTTATGTAAATCAATTACATTTGTAACTTTATTATTACATTTCATTTATGATTTTATTAATATTTACTACAAAGTTTAATTTTCTCCTTATTATAATGTATCTTATTTTCAAAAGAGATTGCTTATCAGATGTCATATATTAAGTGAATGTTTTGGTAAGGTTTTTTGACATTTAAAAAATCACCTTTGCTAGGTCGGAAAGTTGAACGCGATGATAGACCATGCCTTTGAGACATTGTTTCACTTGAAGCATGAACTGTAGAGATAACATCACAGCAGCGTAAATTATAATTATAAACAACAGCTATAGAAAATTAACAATATCATAACATTACCACTGTCACTAGTAAAAGTTTTTAAATTAATGTTTCATGATCTTATGTATCAAAAATAGAAAATCTAAATTAGTTAAATTTAATTGAATAACTGAATTCATTTATTTCAGTTGATTTTTAAATTAATTGAATAATTATTATACGCACTACTAGTATATTACAAAATAATGTAATTGTTAAAGAACCATTATGAATATCCTGTGGTTGTCAACATCTTATCTTACTTAGTATGAGTTTCTGAGGTTCTAAAGTTTTCCCATTTAAGACCAATAACCTGTAATCATTCCAGATAAACATTAAGGAGTTTGTTAAACAAAAACAGCATTAAGGAGAAAAACGTACAACCTTTTACGGCATGTGTCATGTTTAGATAAAGCAAACAATATGAAATAAATTATTACCATCCATGGTAGCTGTGATTCTCTTTGGGATACATATATAAAGAACATACATCAGAAGTTGACATATTTAGTATTGGTATAATTTGGTTTATTTTAAATATTATTTTGAAAAATGTAAGTCCAATTTTTTAGTCCAGTCTACAATTCTAACCAAGAGTCCAATCCAATCCAACAGTCCAGTCTAAGAGTCCAATCCACGAGTCTAGTCCAAGAGTCCAATCCAGTCCAAGAGTCCAATCTAAGAGTCCTATCCAATCCGCATTTTACATTTTGCCCCCTCTCTCTCTCTCTCTTCGCATGTGTGCATTGGAGGGTGTGAATTGTAATGTGATTGATCTACCGTTTCTCTCTATATTGCTATTTATAGCTATTACCACTGAGTACGTTGCTATTTATGTCGATCACGGTTTTCATACATAACTTAAATGTTTGATTAGTTGTTATTCTTTAGGTGTATTGAATAATATTATTAAACATCATAGGTGACACATATAAGTGCAATTCTTAACTAGACTGGAATATACGTTAAATTTCTATCTGCCCACAACAAGTTATATATAGCTATTACGGGGTTTCCAATTCTATTTCATCACTACTATTGATATATACATATATACAGAGTAAAAACGTTAAACCACAGGTGTATTGAAAATCTGTTCAAAAATATTTGCTGAAAATGGATTCAAATCGTAAGTATTTTTACTTCTTTTTCTAAAAAATGAAATTAAATTGAAAATTAATAATTAATTTTGTATTTTGATATAACTCATTAATAGTTAAGTTTTGTTGTCTAGACACCATGCATAATAAAGGTAATGGCTTAGAAAATTGGAACATCATAAAAATTGTATCTGTCTCATACATTCAAAAATTTTTACCGTTATAGTTAAACTCTACAACGTGCCGTATATAATGGAGAACTGAAAAGTGAGCTGTATGACTATTCTCGTGTGCAGGTTGACATTTTTCTGTCAACTAACGCGAAATTCTTCTAGTTGTTCTTTCCATCTACTATTTTCTACAATGTTTCGTGTATAGCCCAAAAGTAAGTACGGCTTAATAAAAATGGTTGACGTTTGACATGTTAAATAATTTATCATTTGTAATAATTTCCGATTTAAATGCAAAATAAATTCGTCACGTTATTGTGATTACAAAGATTAAAAAGATAGAGTATTTGTAAGAATAAAATTTCAATATCTAAACGGTCACATATCCATATAATTGTTAATCAAGAATATTTTATCATTAAATGTATAACATAACTTCACTGTTGAGTTGAAAAATGTTCATGAAACATTCATTTAATTTCCCCCGCGTTTACACAGCCACTTTTGTGTTAACATCTGCCACTTGCTATATTCCAGCTTTACTGATATATACTACTCATATTTGGATATCAGTAAATTCAGAAAAATTATGGTTATTTTGGTTTTGTAATGTTCTTGCTTTCACTTACAGACTGGAGTTGCCATTTATGCACATACATTAATAAAGACAGAGACGATATTTGTGACGTGTGCAGTTCACCAAAAAAAATGAATACCCATAGTGCAGAAAATGTAAATTTTCGCCTTAACAGAGGTAAGTATTGTAATATTTATCACGTTATATCCAGACATCACCAACCATGGTTGAAAGTACCTATGTAATTCACAACATACAATGGATCCTTATTGGCAAAATTATGTACATGAACAGAGGAAAACTAATTAAAATTAGTATCTGGAACACATTATATTTTATTGACAACAGTAGGCCCTAATTTTGTAGTTTAAGGCATCATTTATTTAATAAATCAAGTTTAAAAATATCATAGTGCGTTAAAGGGTTGTGTTTCTAGATCTGTTTGTAAAATGTGTTGTTTTTTTCTAGGTGCAAGCCTAAGACTACAAAACTCTAGAAATGTACAGGCAGCGGAATTACGTATTGTTGTAATCGGAAAAACCGGAACTGGAAAGAGCGCGACCGGAAACAGTATTCTTGGGGAAAAGACATTTGACTCCAAAGTCTGCGGAGCTTCTGTTACAAATAAATGCAAACTTGGAATAAAAAAGAGATTCGGTCGTAAAATAGTTTTAGTGGACACTCCAGGTCTTTTCGATACTGAAATGTCCAATGAACGTGTAACAAAAGAAATAGTCAAATGCATAGGAATGACCGCTCCAGGACCGCATGCCTTTTTGTTGACTGTCAACATTGGCCGATTTACAAAAGAAGAACAGGATACAGTCAAACATTTCGTGGACCATTTTGGGGACGGCATCTTCAACTTTTTGACTGTAGTCTTTACGAGAGCAGACGATCTGGAAAATGACAATATGACAATCGAATCGTATGTCAAAGAAGCTCCTCAGCAATTGAAAGAAATTTTAGAACTCTGTGACAATCGATATGTACCATTTAACAATAAGCTAACAGGAGCCAACCAGGAACTCCAGGTCAAACAGTTAATCGGCATAATCGATGACGTTATAAACAAAAACGGTGGCAGTTGCTTCACCAATGAAATGTACCAGGAGGCCGAAAAAACACTTCGCAGACAAGAAGAAGAAATGAAGAGAAAACTTCAGGAAGAGGAAAGAAGAAAGATTGAAAAAACCAGATGCCAACTACAAAACGAATTTGACAAGAGATTTGCTGAGGCAAAGCAAGAAAAAGACCTGCTTGCATATGAGATCAGAGAACACAAAAATGAAAGAGACAGAGAAGAAGCTAGGGCCAGAGAGTTGAGAGACCAGATATCGTATTTAGAGAACCAGTTAAAAGAACGTAAACATGAGGAACAAAACAGACATCTGGTAGATGAAAGGGAACTTATCGAAAGGATCGATAAATGTAAATTAGACCAGCAACGGGTGACACAATATACAACAAACGACGACCGCATAGAGCAACTGCAAAAACAAATAGAAGAAAATGAAAGAAAAAGAAAAAAAGAAATTGAAAGTTTGAGAATAGAGAACGAACGCAAACTACAAGAAATAAGAGATGAATACAAACAACGACTAAATCCTTCGGATTTACGAGATGATAACAGGAGAGGCTGTGAAAAAGAAACTGGTATCTTTTCAAAGATTTGGACTGTCATTAAAGGGGCTCTTACAGTGGCAGGTGCACTTGCTGTCTTACTTCCCAATACGGGAGCGTTTGGAATAGCCAAACAAGCTATAACGGCTGTCAATTCAATTAAGTGATGTAAAATCTGAAATAGACGAAAAATCAACAACTTTTTATGTTTATTCGTTTTAATCAGTTAATGTTGCGTTTTTAAAAATTTAAATTTTAATATGGTTTTCTTTTGTTTCTAGTCAACAACATACAAATGTTTATATATTCTAATGTTAATCATATGACGTTTATTTGTCAAATGCATGCATCTTGTTAATCCTCAAAATGCAGTTTAATGTATGTATGCAGTTGTTGTCCTCAGACGTATAAACAGTTAAACTTCACACTTTATGACGGAAGATGTATGAACTTGAACCTAAGCAAATGTTATGAATTTTCATTGATTTTCATTTTAAAATTTCGAAATGTGGAATCTATTGTACCTTAAATTATATTTATGTTACAAAACCTTGATTTTTCATCACAGAAAAATATAACCATTGTAGATAATGTTATAGCTTATAAAATTTGACGTATTATTGTAATCGATGAAAATTTCAAATTTTGCATGCTATTATTGTTTCAATACAGAGTCATTATATGTGTGTGATAATATTCGTGTTGCATTACAATAAAATTTTGTAGCCAGATAATTAATGAATTTTAATTGCGTGCTTTAAATCTTATGACGATATTATGTGTATCAATAAAATTTGATAATTTGACAGGTTGTTGTATTTATATAGGCTACCATAATTATATCGATGATGTGACTTGATCTTTTCTTTTGTGTCAGTATTGTTAGTAATTGATATTGGAAAATTAAACAAGTAAATTAAAATTTTAACCTGACGATAATATTGTTTGTGGTAAATGTGTTCTTTAGTTTAAATAATAGACCAGAGTTCTGAAATATAAAACTAACCATACCCTGTTTTATTGTGATAGACATGGATTTGTATGTTTTTGATTGGATGTTCTTCAAATTGGTCATCATAAAATATTTACATTGA